>CAJHNH020000037.1:126269-136195 GCA_905116865.2 Candidula unifasciata
GTTCTTGACAACCCTGCCTTCGATCTTATGCAGCATTTACTACGTGTGTACAGGCTTTTGCAAATAATAATGAGACGATTGCTGATTCCTTTTTTTTCATGTATGTATGTATGCATGTATATATGTTTGGTTATAGATGGTTGTAAGCATGGTTGTATGTACGGGTGTATCTATGATTGTATGTATGTATGTATGCTTTTGTGTAAAGGGTGTAAAGTGAACGCATTAGCGACTTCATGTGTTTTACTTGATAATTATTTATATTGATATTTTAAAATATCATACTGTATAGATGAAAATGCAACTGCAATATGAAAGGTGAGTGTTTGCAAATGCTGAATGTAAAACTGGTTTGCGTGTCCAGTGAACCTTTTGAAAAGTTGATTCGTTTGTTTATTCTATGCATGACGAATAGTCTCCGACTGTTTCACAGTAACTGATAATATATTTATTCTATGAACTTGAATTGACATTGTTGTATGGCATACATTTTCCACATTCAGTCTGCAGCACAGCTGTTCTATTAATGTGTTTGTTGACCGAGTTTCGTTCTTTTGCTACCCAGAAGTGTCAATTATACAATTATAGACAATGAATTTGGTGGTGTCAATACTGGTAGTAATGATAATGATCCCTCTTGTTTGTGACGTGCATCTCGCTCTAATGTTCTAAGAAGCTAAAAAAAATGTACGACAGGCACCCTCAAGCTCAGGGAAGGAAGTGGAGATGGCGGAGAATGTGGGGGAAAAAAAAGGTGGAGCGTTTCAATCGCCTGTGCTCTTTAACGTGTATACGAGCAAGATTGCAAGCCTAGAAGCACCACGAGTTGGAAGGATACTGACTTTTGTGGATGATATACTTGCATATATGCAGGAGGAAGAGAGGGAACAAACACTCTGGGAGCTACAAGCGACAGTAGACAAAGTGACTGAGTGGTGTACATAAATGAGGGCTGTCGTCCACCCGGAAAAGGCGTCTGTTTTGTCGTGTTATTTAGACAACAGGATCGTTAAAGCTAATGTCCCAAGTCTCACAATAGATGGTAGAAACGTCAACAGAGAGAGCAAACTAAAGTACCTGGGAATTACATTTGACAGAAGCCTGTCCTTTAAGGACCATGTGGAGAGTGTTGTGACAAGAGGCCAAAAAGGACCTAATGCACTTAAGACTATGGCTGTAATTGACATATAGCAGAAAATGCTTTTCACACTGTATGAGCACCTGATCCTGTCAGTGGTTGATTATGGCCGGGGACTGCTTACTGTCTCAAAGAGTCAGATGGACAAACTAGAGCGCATACAGAACGCAGCAATGCGTGTCATTCTGGGTTGCACCATAGACACCCCAGTGGCGTGTATGCGATACATCCTTGGTTTCCCTACTGTTGCAGGTAGGCACAAGGTGCTGCAGGTGAAGTCATAACTTAGGGTATCTTAGGGTAGCTGCAGACACAAACCACCCTTTGCACGAAGCTCTGGGTTCAGTTAAGGGTCAGCGGCTGATAAAAGGAAAATCATGGATGGCTCATGCAGAACACACAATCTGACAGGTTTGCATCCTTGAGAACATTAGGCGAGGAGAGGAGTGGGTCAAAGTGCCACCTGAACCGTCAGACTTGTGTAGGGTCGTAATCACACTGAGCCGGGAATGCAGAGACAGGCCAGCAGGTGCCACAGAAGTGGAAATTCAGCAATTAATTCAAGATAGTGCTCGCTTAGAAGATTTGATCATTTATACAGACGGGTCAGTGTCAAGAGGCAAAACAAGTGCCTGGGGTTTCTTAGCAAAAGTTAATGGTCGACGTTTGGTGCAGGAGAGCCTAGCATATGATACCACAACATTCAGCTTAAGAATGGAGGTGACTGCGGTCACTTCAGCTTTCCGCTAGTTAGAGAACACGACACACACACATCATGATTGTAATTGACTTAGAAAGCATGCTGAGGAAGACAAGGACAGGCATGCTTCGAGCAGAGTAGCATGCTTCACTGCGGTGGACACGGGTGAGGAGTATTGTCTGGATTGTTTTCAAAGTTGGTGTGTTCGAAAATAAACAGGCGGACAGACTGGCCCTCTCTGCACAACTTGGGGGAATATTGATGCATTATAGGGCAGACATGGTTAGTTCCTTGTGGGAGAGCTTGTGCAGTTCGGAGGAGTAGATGGATCACCACAGTCTGGTGAGACTGATGCATGGGGGAGTGATGAGCGGTACACTGTTTTCTGATATGATAAAATTATTACCTTTAGTAATATGTGCATTTCCAGTTTACTCAGAGAACCATCGTTGTTTGTGTCATAGACACCAAACACCCAATTAATTTTGATGTCAAGCTTCTGGCTCAGAAACGTACACACCATGCGACAAAAGTCTTCCAGGGGAATGCCGCGTTGCCTGCCTGATAAAGTCAAAAATCATATGAATAATGATACTCTAAGTATCTCTTGCAGTTTCATTAAAGGCTTTGTTTTTCGTTTATATCAATGACATTGTTGTTCCAACATTCGACTAATTCAGAAAGACTATTTATGTATGTCAATGACAAGGTATTGGTTTGCTTAACTTTCAAGTGTTTATTTCCCATATTAGATGCACAGCTGCAATTTCTTTTCTTGTGTTTTCGGGTGCTGTTAATATATCAGGCTCTGATCCACACAACAATTTTTGTTCGAAAACGAAGAGAAATAGATAACAAGGATAATAACACATGAATTAAAAAAAAAAAACTTAAATGTTTGATAGAGGATACTAAGTATGTAGAATGTTGAATTAAGAATCGACATCACAGCACACGGGACACTCCCATAAGCGCTCTGTCCCCATCTTCAGCAGCAAGCGAAGAGTTAAAATTTCGATGGTGACAGTCTTGTTGTATATCCGTCTCGCTCCTCCCCCGAGTGTCGAGCGTCAGGCAGATCCCCTTGTAACTCCTCGAAGTGCCATACTCCTCAGACGGTAATGATCTATTTTTTCCTCTGCCCTGTTCACTCGCTCCCAAAGGGCCCTCACATCATTTAGCTTGTCATATATCAGTTCACCACCAATTGATGCAGAACCGGCCAGTCTATCCAACTGCTCATTTCCCAACACACCGGCTTGACCTGGAGAAAATATTCAAAGAATGCTAACTACCCGGGACCTCTGAAGTGATGCTTGCTACTCTGCACAGAGCATGCCTGTCTTTATCTTTCTCAGCATGCTCTGTGAGTCAGTTACAATGACGACATGTGTGTACAGCTGATTCTCAAGCCAACGGAAGGCAGCAGTGACTGCCTCCACCTCCATTGTCAAACTAGATGTTGTGATATCATATGCCAGGCTTTGTTGCGCCAAGCGACGTCCACGCTATGAACCCCAATGCACTTTGTCTGCCCCTCACTACAGAGCCATCTGTATATACAATCACATCACTTGGGCAGAAATTGTCATGAATCATTTGTTGAACTTCTGATTCTGCAGCACCAGCTGGCCAGTCCCTGCACGCCCGTCCCAAAGTGATTATAACCCTACACCAGTCTGGTATGTATGTATGTAGAAACAAAAGGTAAAACAATGCCAAATACATCCACAGTACTCTTTCGGAAATAGCTATAGAAATGGGGGGGGGGGGGTGGATGATGATGTTTACTTATGTTTCATGGACTATACGAAAGCATTTTATTGTGTGAAACATGAAAAAATAATTAAACTATTGAAAAATTTAAACATTGATGAAAAAGATCTACGAATTTTAAAGAACATGTATTGGCGTCAAACAGAATTAATAACCAGTGTGGAACATTTCAGAGCATAAAGAGGTCAGTACGACAAGGATGCATACTACCGCCTGATTTGTTTTCGTTGTACCCTGAATATATAATGAGATCTATCATGGATGTGTCATGAATCGTGGTTGGTGCTCATAACATAACCTACGTTATGCTGATGACACAGTCTTTATAGCGACAAGTCAGAAAGAACCACAGGAACTGATAGATAGGGTGGTGATGAACAGTGATAAAATGGGCCCTAGTTTGATTATTGGAAAGACAGAAATAATTGTGATTTTAAAGAAAAGAATAGTGCCTAAATGTATAATAAAAGTCAAAGGCGTTATTTTAGGACAAGTCCAGACATTTAATTATCTAGGCACATGGATAACATCATATGGAGGATATTTTACAGATATAAAAATAGAATAGGCCAGGCTGAAACGGATTTTTTTTCATGAAGAAAATTGTGTACAATAGATCCATGTCCCTAGAGATTAGGAAAAGAATTCTCGCATATTATATAAAACCAGTTTAAGAACACGGCTAGGAAACCAAGTCAATTAATAAACAGGCCAAACAGTATCTTGAGGCCTCGTAGATGCGGTTTTACAAAATAATCCTTATAATTCATTAGGCAGCAAGGAAGAACAACCCAGGTGTTTCGAAAGATGCGAATGCTAGGATACAACATCACAAACATCAGAAAGAGACAGTTATCAATATTTGGCCATGTTATGTATGAGAAGAAGAAAAATTGAAAATGTTGTGACTTCTTAAAAGATCTATGCGAAAAGAGAGAGGAAGACAGTGTGAGTAGATTCTTGACAGTCATTGCCTAGAGGGGTGTCAGCAGACGAACTAATACACGCAGCCGCAGATCGCAGATTGTGGAGAAGCATGATCGCCTACGCCAGTCGGCAAGGCACTTGATGATGATGATGCAGATGATGATAATGCAGATGATGATGATGATGGTGACTAGGTATGTGTACGTTCATAATTATATTTTGAGTGACATTTCTACTGGATGTAGAAGCTGTACAAGTTCAGCAGTAGTGTAGCAAAAGTATAAGGACATGGATTACAATAGTTGACTATAGTCATGGCGACTACTGCCAAGCTGAATTCGTGACACCAGTATCGAGTACTTTATTATGACACAACAAGCTGTCATTTACTGCCAGGAATAGACAATGCTTTGAAGTAACCACATCAGTTATCTCCATTAAGTGCCATGCACATTGTTATTTATGATGATGACGACGATCAACCCCACCAGGACATCACATCGAGCGATAAACACAACACTCGGCAACACAAAGTCCCACTATTTAGACGAGGATCACACGGGGACAGGTCCCATAAACCCTGTTCAACCTCTAGGTTGGGTTACAACATCTAGAGTGAGGCTTTAGAACATACAAAAATTGCGTCCGACATTGGGACGCAGGCTTACGTGTACAGTAGAACCTCGCTTAACGGGGCACCTCTCATAACCAGCAAAACAAATTGTAAAAGAATGACTCGCTTAACGAGCGACGTTTCGCATAACGAGTGGCGAGGAGAGGTGGAGTCCCGTATTGTGCGCATGTTACATCAGTCTGTGTTTAGCACTCGTTCAAGTAGCATTATAGTGTCGCTTGTGATCACACATTTTCTCAAACATGTGTTATATTGTGATATATATACATAAATCCTACAGGCCTACAACATGACCTCCTTGAAGAATGTAAGTTCATCAAGATCCAGTTTCTGCCTTCTAACACCACTCCGTTACTCCAGCCCACGGAACAGCAAGTTATTTCTAACTGTAAGAAGCTCTACACTAAAGCACTCTTCCAGCATTGTTTTCAAGTGACTGAAGGGATCAACCTCACTCTCAGAGAGTTTTGGAAAAATCACTTCCACATCGTCGCCTGTCTCAAGATGATCGACAAGGCGGGGGAGTTGTTACCAAGAGAACCCTAACTTCTGCTTGGAAGAATCTTTGATCGGAGAGCGCTGTCGATTTGTGACTTTAGGGGATTCGAGACAGTACCCGTGGAACCTGTAGTCAACGAGACTGTGTTTTGGGCCACTATCATGGGATTGTAGGTGGATAACAGTGATTTCGAAGAGCTTGTGGAAGAGAACGGCCAAGAGCTGACCACCCAAGAGCTTATGGAGCTGCATTGTGTTTCACATTAAGAAGATTTGGAGGAAAGTTTGTCAGAGGAGGAAGTAACAGAAAAGCAACAATCTTCTGGCGAAATAAGAGAAATGCTGAAAGCATTGCAAACTGTTGCATCTTACATTAAGAAGCATCACCCTAATAAGGAACTGGCTGTGCACGTTGCAAATTTTTTTTTATTGATAATCCTGTGTCGCATTTTCGCCAAATTTTGAAGCGTCGGCAAAACAAACGTTTCTGGACATCTATCTAGTTGAAAAAAAAAAATAATTAGCTATGTATGATAATTATTTCGACTTTTTTTTTTTTTTTCTTTCTGCAAATCGAATTAGCATTCCAGGTGGATTGGTTCCGCAGTGGAAGAAAAGATAAAGATGATTTCCTCTCCTTGACAATATGTATATAATTTTCATTGAATAAACGTTATACATAGCATTTTTTGAGTATTTTGTTCGACATGAAACGCATTATCGTATTTAACAATATTTTATATGAGACAAATTGTTTCGCATAACGAGTGTTTCGCTTAACGAGAATGATTCTGGAACGAATTATTTTAGTTAAGCGAGGTTCCACTGTATTAGTATTCACACGTACGACAGCCATAGATGACAGCAACTCCTGCTATAGATATTCCTTCCCAACTTTACCTTGAACTGATTTTCGACGTAGCAGATAAACCTTATATTAACTTTTTACATGCCGAATGTTGGACGGTGTTTATGAACCTGACATCCAACGCAGCGCTAACGGTTTCTCGAGGAGGAGCGCATTGGGTGTGAATTAAAGCGGGGTAAACAAAGTCCTTAGCCTTAGCTGTCAACTGGTTTAGGAGAGAAACCACCCAGACAGACAGGGCCCTGCTTTTCTGATTCTGCATCTTTTGCAGCGTGCTTTGTTCCAAACATACTGTTATTACCTTTCTTCTGTGGTAAAGATGACAAGAACAGAGAGAGAGAGAGAGAGAGAGAGAGAGAGAGAGAGAGAGAGAGAGAGAGAGAGAGAGAGAGAGAGAGAGAGAGAGAGATGGCCAAACCACTTAAACTGCTGTTTCTCGATGAATCTAGGTGTCGTTCCCACAATTTGTCTGACAGTATCATTATTTACTCGATATTGAATCTTTAGGTTGGCTGCTTTCCTCAGGCATTTCATTTCACAGGTAGAGATGTTGTGAATATGGGCTTTAGATAAGTGTCCATGTCTGGCACTGGTAGCTTAACATTGGAATGAGTATTTTGTTTATAATATGTTTAGGCTCAGATGTCCTAACAATGGTGACAATTGGTATACAAGTGCACTTGCTTTCTGACATCTGGTTTATATTTCTCTGCCAATTCTACTATCTTCCGTGATCATGCTTTCGATATATTTAAACTCCCTAACCTCACTCAGACCAGAACCATTCAGCTGAATGTGTAGTGGGACAGGGGTTCTACTAACTTGTATTATTTCGGTTTAGTTTGGATGGTCACTTAAAATGGATCTTAAATTTGTGAAAGATTGACTCGTTTTAATGTGTCACCATTAACGTAAATTTATGTAAATATGCCAGCCGGATTATTAGTCACTTTTACGTGTTTATTTTTGATGCCCTACTTGGCAGATGTTTCAACAGGGACGTTTACAAGTTCGACTAGCTCTGGTTCTTCCCGGCCAACCCATCGATGACATCTATAAACCTTAAGTTTTTTACCATGTGTCGTCTTACACTAACTGTCCAATGATGTTTCTCTGGGGTGTCAGTCATAACTCGTTGTGTGTATGCCGGACTCATACAGTTGTTTAGAAGCAGCTCTTTATTCGTCCATTTAGCGTGACAGACCTACTAGCTTTGGTACAAAACTGTTCTATAGTATATAGGGGTATTCTAAGAAGAATACTTGGCATTATGTGACAAAATAAGGTTTTCAAAAGAGCAATTTACTCAATGCATAGTCTCCGAAAGCTCATGTGTCTGAGTTACACTTGAAGAAATGGGCATGGTAGAGTCCCATCAAACGTCATGGTAGCTTGGAAAAGATGGTGATGGCGGGTGCAGTTTGTGGAAATCGAGGCCAGGGTCTACCTCCGCGAAGATGGATACAGGACATTGAAGAGGCATTGGCATTGAAAGCGCATGGGGCTGGAGAGCTGGCTAGGGATAGGGGATACTTTTAGGATTACCATGAGGAGAGCGACGTTCTGTAAAGGACATGCTGAATGAAGATGATGAGAGTCCCTAAGGACATCTTATATTGTGAATTGCAAATACCTAGAAGATGTCGATGTAAGCTTCTACTAAGATATAAAATGTGTGCAAGCTGGACATGATTGATTAGAATATAGAGGTAGATTCGTTGGACCAGAATGTCATGGACCCTGTTGCGTGGACTAGGAACACCAGGAGGAGAATAAGAATGAAGGAGACAATTATTACATACAGGCTGAGAGCTAAACATCTGTGTAGATGCACATGAAACACATTTGGTGGCAGCATAGCTTCTGAAATCTTATGCTCTAGATGTGGAAGACCTTTTTTTTTTTAAATGCGGGCGGGTCTTAATTAGTCACATTGGCCATCGTCATGACTGCGGTCTAACGCGATACAACACTATCATCTGAGATGTCGAAAAGGCGCCAAAACTAACGAACATTCACGCGAAAGCCGCTAACGTTGTCAATTAATTCTGATTGGCTGGAACATTTTGTGAAAAATGCAAGCATAAATTAATTTGCTACAGATGATGACTTTTTTTTTTTTTTTTGTAAGTTGCAGATCCCTTAGAAAACGTTGAAGAGCCAACCCCGGCATTTTTGGCTGTTGTGGTTTTCTAGGCAAGATTGTCTTCAGTTTTTTACCATTTTTTACTAGGCTGGCGGCTTTCAGTACCACTGTAGAAACAAACGCAAGAGGGTCTGCTCCCAAATTGCCTGCAGATGCTATCGAACCCAGCATACTGGCATTACGAATCGTGTTCTCGACGTCTGAGTCACTGACGCCGACAACGCCTTGACTATAGAATACAATTAGATTCACGAGATGAACATAGTCGCGTAGAATTAGAAAATGCAGCAACTTTTTTTTTTTTTTTAAATTTGAAATCCTAGCTTCTAGTATGAAATCTACACATACGCGAATGTTTAACATAGTCCCTGTGAGGGACGCAATTTTTCGTTATTTTAAAGCCCCCCACCCCTGCTATTGCCGAGGACATATTATAACCTAACAGTTGAACGCAGTTTCTGTGACCTCTCCACGGGTGATCCTCACCCGCATGGTGGCACTTTTTCACCGAGTGTTTATCGCTTTCTGTGATGTCCTGGTGGAGTATACTATGCCTTCTTAAACTTACATGTATAAAGGAGTGGCAGAATCAAATAGATAATGTGAAATAGAAAGGAGCAGTTTAAAATTTATATTGAAACGATTTAACATAAATATGTTTCTAACACATGATGCAAACTAACGCCACATTTAGGGATATTACGTTAGAAAATATGCCAGAAAAGAAAAAAAAAAATCACATTTTTGAAAGAAATATCCTATTGTGAAAGATTGTTATCTCTTACCGGATTCACTCGTGGCGAGAAAGTTTTTGTTTCCCTTCTTAAGAGCTGGAAAAGGAAAAACATATCAATTATTACCAACGAATCAAAAAATGGAAGGCTCTGTTGTGCGGTGGCTAGACACTTGCCTGCCGGTCAGAGGTCTTAGGTTCAAACCAAAGTGAAACGGAAATAACTTACTGCATTCAATACAAGACTGTCATGGAAGTACACGGAGGTAAAAAAAAAAAAAATGGGATGTACATACAGCCAGCTGAATGCGATTTGATCTACATAAACATGGGTTTAACAGCACACAGACGATGCACCAATAGCTACAATACAGTCCTCCCACTAATGAACAAACTGGCCTCCTTAGTACTTCGAGGTATAGAACCAAATAATTTATTTCTTTGCCTGCCTCCTTCCTTCACCATCTCTATCTCCTCCTCTCTCAGTACATACATACATACATACA
>CAJHNH020000037.1:142035-234535 GCA_905116865.2 Candidula unifasciata
AGAGTAGAAGTGGTGCAGTAGAGTCACCAGAGGGATTTGTACCTGGATGTACAGACCTGGACCCCATCATGGCAGACTCTGAGGACTGGAGCAGTCCTTGGGTGTGTGCCAGGTTGGACAAGAGTGTAGCCACCGTTATAAATTATGTCTGCCATGGGAAAATCATATAACAAACGAACATTTATGATGAAGAATCAGCATTATTGCCCCTGTGTGGGTTCTGGGGGCCCTGTTATGGAGAAAAGAATAGACCCCCTGCCTCTCCCAACAAGCATGTCACAGAAGTTAACTAACTGGGTGCATCCTTCCAGGTCAGAGTACCTGTGCCTAAAGGTCAAGGAACCAAAGGTCTGCATACAGATAAGCTAGATCTGTGAAACAGATGTGCACGCAACACTCACATTCTGGAACAAGACTAAATTCCTGAGGTGGATAAACACCCAGAACTTTCCACTGTAGTTTACAGCTGGTGAACGCAAAGAAGAAGAATCAGCATCATTGCACTTGAAACATATCTATAAGTGATAAGTCTCTCCTAGCAGAAGTCAAAGGGTGTATAGAAAATCTCTGTTATTACAGATACAGAAAACATCACTAGGCTGGACACAAATAATGTGATGTAATTAAGTGGTGACTGCTGTTAAGCTGTTGACAGGAAGTGCTAAATAACATAAAAATCAGTCGGAGTACCAAATTCAAACTGTGATTGGAAAAATCAAAAGACAGGACAACAGAGCCAAGGTCAACATAATACATCACATGGGACCCTTCTTGTCCATATCTTCCGGTTAAAATGGACGCTAGACAGCGGCGCTGTTCGGAGCAGAGGAAAATTTTTTGCTTCTGCCGGACGGTGGCTGAAGTATTTTTGCTCCATTTGTAGACTGGATATAGTTTCATCGCCCAGCTTCTGAGTTGAATACATGGCGTGACCCTGTGAGCTGCGGATTACATTTGGAATGTCTTTTTTCGACTGTGACCAACGTGGTGTGAATTGTAGATTCAGAAAATGGCGCGATGCCTGTCGTGCAATGCTGGCGGGGCCCGTATTAAAATTGATCAATCCATAAGGGCAAGGTTTCGGCAATCAGTTTTACGGTGGCAAGGAACAAGATCCCTACGGTTCTGGAGGAACCGGTGAAGAGTCTCGGTCGCGTTTACGATTCGAAGTTATCTGACAGAGCGGAAGTCCGGCGAATACATGAGTCACTGGCTACAGGCCTGCTCGCGATCGAGCGATGCAGGCTGGTCGGGAAATTCAAGGTATGGTGTCTCCAATTCATGTTGATTCCAAAGCTCCTATGGCCACTGCTAGTCTACGAGGTGACGATGACTGCAGTTGAAGCCATGGAGAAAAAAATCAACACAGCCTTAAGAAAGTGGATTGGAGCACCGCCTTGTCTGACCGACGTGGCTCTGTATTGCAAACAGGCTAAGCTGGTACTTCCGTTCAAGTCGATAACAGAAGAGTTTAAAGTCGGCAAGGTAAGGCTCGCCATGCTCTTGCGCGAGTCTTCAGACCCAAATGTCACCGCTGTCCAGCCCGCTCTAAAGACTGGAACCAAGTGGAGGGTCCTCGATGCGATTGAATCTGCTCAGAACGCACTAAAATTGAAGGAGGTAATGGGTTACACACAAACCGACCGTCGAGGCCTAGGGCACGGGAAAGTCAATTGGTGGTCAAAGGCCTCAGCCAAAGAGCGCCGAGACATGGTGATACAAACGGTGAGGGACAACGAAAACGAGGTTCGGGTCCAGAAAGCAGCCCAACAGTCGCAGCAGGGCCATTGGGTCAGCCTGGAGAGCGCATTGCCGAGAATACTCACATGGGGATCTTTCGGATGACCCCGCTGCGACTGAGCTTTATCGTTCGTTCGGCGTACGATGTATTACCGTCCGGTGTTAACATGGTTAAATGGTCTGCGACCAACGATCCGACTTGCCCGTTGTGCAAATCAAAGCAAACTCTTGAGCACGTCCTGTCCGCGTGCAGGAAAGCTCTAGGTCAAGGCCGCTATACCTGGCGCCACAACAAGGTGCTAAAGGAGTTAGCAGCCGTTGTCGACCAGGCTAGAATGAGGGCTAATGCCAGAGCCAGTTCTAGTATCGTCCCCATTCGTTTCCTCAAGGCTGGGCAGGTTCCAAAAGGTAAGGTCAACCAAAACGCATTCGCTCCATCGGTGCTAGACTCTGCGAGGGACTGGTTACTGGCGGTTGATCTGCCAGGACATGAACGGTATCCCGAGTTGATCCGTAAAACCGGCCTGCGACCGGACATCGTTCTCCATTCTGCGCAAAAACGGCAACTCATCCTGATTGAGTTGACGGTCCCGTTTGAGTCGCGGATGGAGGAGAATCATTTGTATAAGCTCGAGAAATACAGTGATTTAGCAGCCGGTTTGAGGAGAAACGAGGCTTACACAGTACGGGTATTTGCCGTCGAAGTGGGAGCGAGAGGCCTCGTTTCCACTTCGCTCTACAATGTGGTTAAAGAATTAGGATTGCGCGGTAATGAACGGAAACGAACACTCAAAAAACTGGGAGAGGTGGCCGAAAGGGCCTCTAGCTGGTTGTGGACGCAACGCAACAACGTAGGGGACGGGCCTCGATAAACATACATACATACATACATACATACATACATACATACATACATACATACATACAGACAGACAGACAGACAGACAGACAGACAGACAGACAGACAGACAGACAGACAGACAGACAGACAGACAGACAGACAGACAGACAGACAGACAGACAGACAGACAGACAGACAGACAGACAGACAGACAGACAGACAGACAGACAGACAGACAGACAGACAGACAGACAGACAGACAGACAGACAGACAGACAGACAGACAGACAGACAGACAGACAGACAGACAGACAGACAGACAGACAGACAGACAGACAGACAGACAGACAGACAGACAGACAGACAGACAGACAGACAAGCGAATGGCGTTGTGTTGGGTGATAAGCCTCAGGTGTTCATCCCTCATGCCTTTCATATCAGCATACCTGAATCAGTCTGTACACGGTGCATTATTATGCTTTAAAAATATATTGTATACATTCTTTCTAAAGGATGTCCTTATAGTAATTAAAATGTATAGTGCTCTATAAATCTTCCCTAACGGAATCACTCATTTCACTTTTATGACCTGTTTGTGCTTTATAACCCTACGTAAATGCTTCCAATTCTCTTTGTCTGTTGCCATAGGCACACTGTTTTCTTGGTATTTAGCCTAATGTTGTAGATCGATCTTTTCTTTGCCATAACTGCCACAGTGACTTGTCTCCTCCAAGTTCATTCACATACTGTTTCTATTTAGATGTTGTTGCATCTGCTGCACTGCATTTACATTCTTGCACTTTTTTAAAACTAACTCGTCCTATATTCTCCGCTTCTTATTATGACGTTTGGGTTATTTCCAATAATCCAAATGTTTGGAATTAGATTTATTAAATCAGAGGTCTAGGCTAACATCAGCTTAGAAGGGATGTCACAAACTGTTCTGTGAAGTATTTGCAACATATTAATCACATCGCTGGTCGAGTTCATTGGTCTAATAAAATATGTTGCAAAAAACATAAACCATTCAAGTCTCAAAGCGTTTTTTTCTTGTGTCCCTTTTCCTGGTATTTGTAATAGAGACTTCCATCAATTGGTAATTCAGAATGATATAAGTAGTAGCTACTTATATTAAATCTCAAATATGATAAGATCTTAAAAGTCGCATCTGTCATATGTCAAGACATAATTGTGGTTACGCATGTGAGGGTAATATTAGCTTTAAAAAAAAAAAGTAGTACTCTAATAATTGTGGTAGTAGTAATAATAGTGTTTAGGTAAAGGAGGTGGTGGTGATAATAACTGGGTGTTAAAAACTTCGCTGAAGTAATATCACAGTTTTATATTGCTTTTTTATTGCCTTGATTTTTATAATTCTATAGATTTTTGAAGCTGTTTACCTTCAGCCATCTGAGAGACCATGAAAGTGCTCGTTATTTCAAACTGATCGACCATTTGTGCTGTAAATACAGTTTCATCTATTTCGTTTGATGAAGATTTCAGCAGACTCTTAGCATACTGCAGGATGTTCTCAACAAGTTCTGGTTCGAGTCCTGCAGAAGATCATAGTCTTAAGGTTCTTTACGCAAAAAAGTATGTATACGTGTAAACACACACACACACACACACACACACACACACACACACACACACACACGTGTGTGTGTATATATAACTGACATCACTGAGTAAGTGAATCGTAAACCTAGAGGTGATGGTATTAAAAAAATTGTCCCACAGCTTAACTGCTTACGTCTGACATCGCATCTCCACTTGCGTACGGAAAACGACAAAAACAAATTCCTTATGTGTTTAAAATTGTTTGCTCAGAATGTGGCTACAATTAACAGCATAGAGCTCCTGGGTGAAACTACACATATTTAAGTGAATTCAGAGGTTAGGGAATGACACTGACTTTGTCTATGAGAAAATTAATCGAACTTATTAGCACTAAACGTAGAAAAAGTAAAAGAACAAGAGGAAGAAGTACAAGGTGGTAAAGGAATAAACAACCAAACTGCGAATTACTGCATTTATTATATCACTTTTGCGGTGTAGGCAGGATCTTTGATCCTAAAGATTTAGCGCTGTGTGGCTAGTGATTTGGCCACGGACTGCGCAGGAGAAAATTGTATTTTGATTGAGGGATAAACAGTCTTAAAAGCTAAAAGAATTACGAGTTTAATACAAATTTACCTGAAAATTCCACTAATCTCTGGTTCATTGCAGCGGCTCGATTCTGCAGTGCTCTGAATGTTCCCATTCTTTAATTATCGGAGCAGACTGCGTCTGTTAAATATACATATTCACACACACACACATTTATATATATATATATATATATATATATATATATATATATATATATATATATATATATATATGTGTGTGTGTGTGTGTGTGTGTGTGTGTGTGTGTGTGTGTAATGGTGTCGTTCTCTAAATTCCTACGGTCCAAACAGAGTGATTAGAAATTTTTTTTAAACGCATATACGATAAACTGTCAGCGGTGTTATTATCACCAAAACGAATCCGAGCATAATCACTCAACAGGATTTCATCCGTGATATGCTAATGGATTTCCGTCAGTACCTGCCATTTTCTGGATCCATTATGTAGTTAAGTGTATGTCTGTTGACAACAGTGAGCTGCCTGGTGCTTTCGATGTGTGTACTGTTATCATTCCGGGTGTTAATGTCAACATATATGACATGGAGGTACTTCCTGTGCAGGACTACTTGACCTACATCTCTTTCATAGTAGACGGTATTAAACCCCGGGTGTCTTAGGGTACTTGTATTCTCTGTTGGGATCTCCTGTAGAGCTACTGCACTTTAAAATAATTTGTCTAACACCAGACGTCATTAGTAAATGCTTTTAGTTACAGTACATCAACCGCATGCATTTCTTAGACAGCCTATCGCTTTTCCATTTCTACCACCTTATACTGGCAACTTTCTTCCTCTTCTTCTTCTCCTTTCTGGTGCGTCGGAACTCACCTTGGAAGCTCAGTTGCTACAGGAGACTGTCCATCGATATGATGAAGTTTTACTCACATTACTATTGTGATTATGTCAGAATGAGTATATGGTATATGATACTGACATGCTAGTTCAGAAAGGCAACCCACTTGATGGTCTGATATGAGCATACAAAACCGAACGCAAAGAAGAAGATATTCCGTGAGGTAACATTAACTATTCTTAACGCTTATGTGTAGTACTGAAGACAGTCAAAGTTCTGTTAATCTCAGTGACTAATTATAAGATTCCTGTTGGAATTCACAAGACTTCAAAAATGCACTGCCAGATGTGGGAAGAAGCCTTAACTCAACTAACAGGACATCATGGACAGATAAGTGGTTTAGACCAGTACCTGCAGTCAACCCTAACATGTTCTGCCAGTTCTCTAGGTCTAAAATTCTGCAATTGGGTAGTCATGACTATATCTGTGGCTGGGAACTATCCGCCAGTCCATCTGAAGTAGTATTTTTTTCCCCCTTCTTTAGCTGGTTTGATTGTTCTTGCTGAAATATTTTCTTTATTTTCCTACATGTAGTGCACTGATTACGTGATGTTTTGTTATTTCACATTCTGTTTGTAGCGTCCATCCTTCCAAGTTCTGAAATTGTCTGGAGTATCTGTTGTATTGTTATACTTCATGTTATACTGTGTTAATTTGAGAAAAATTTTTTTATGATTAAACATGTTATTTAACACAAAAAAAAAAAAAAAAAAAACAGTTTCTTTTATTACAGGATCATTAAAACAATCCTGCTGCATATGCAGAACCTCCTTCTAGGGCATGTAGTTCATCTTGCCTATTCAGTTTCGCAGCTCGTACACGGTTACCTCTCTTAGTTTTCTTGTCCTTCTTATACTTCAAACTATTTCTAACACTCTTCTGCATCCTAGATGCTCCGTTTCTTCATATGCAGGCCTGTAGAAGATTCCCCCACCACCCCCCCCCCCCCAAAAAAAAAATAAACTGTACAGTGTCATTAGCCGCAGCAGCACCAACATTGAGCTCTCTTGCTGCAGTTACAACTAACTGCAAACTGAACTCGCTTGCGTGAGGCAAAATTGTCATTGTTACAGCAAGCCCAGATCAGGCTATATAAACACTCATTTTAATTCTGAGTTTTTGCTGAAACACATCTACTTAGTAGTTTAGGGTCAGACAGCAAATCTCATTTCGTGGAGTTTTGTCTGTTAA
Organism: Candidula unifasciata; assembly: GCA_905116865.2. Taxonomy (NCBI): domain Eukaryota; kingdom Metazoa; phylum Mollusca; class Gastropoda; order Stylommatophora; family Geomitridae; genus Candidula; species Candidula unifasciata. Next base: position 148,831 of record CAJHNH020000037.1, read on the forward strand.
AAAAACACAGTGATGCAATGAAACCATAACACTGTTCCTCGTGGACTCTACATTTGTGTTATTCCTTACTGCTCTGTTGTAATAAATTGTCAGCTTACGGATGGCATTTTGTGTAAGCTGACCTCTACCGTGTCTACATAGGGTCACACCTTGCTTTCGGCAGTCAGCAAACAACATTATGGAGTGCTGTTCCAATGCGTTTACTGAAATGGTTGATATATTCCGCTTTGTCTCTGTGAATGTCCTCCCTGTAGGGTTTTATCTTGGTAAGCTAAGCAAATATTTTTCTCATCACCATCTGAAAGTATTGATGTATAGCGACGTTTTTGACAGGCCACAGACTGCTGCCAAAGAACTCCGTGCAGTTGCCACCTCCATAATTCCTGCAGATTCTATGAAAGTGTTCTCACGGTTTGGAAGGTGGTCTGTCTTCCATGCTTCACATTCAGCTGGTTTGTCTCTGCCAAGTGCCTTACCAGTCTCACACACCTGACAATATGAAGAAATAACATGCACATCTATGCAAAGTCCAGTAAGTACATCCACTGCACCACCAACTCCAGTGTGGGATGTGTGGCCTCTAGTCTGCCAAGTGCCATCAAAGCTGACAGCAATATCCAGCACATCCTTCTCATGTAGTGTGGTGCCTGACTGCTGTGCATGAACTTGCCGAGTATACTTCACGGCTTGAGAAAAAAACGATGTCCTCCTGATCTCCTAACTTTAAATATAATTTATTCGCTTTGCTGTGAAATTTTCTGTGATGTAGACCTTGCAAGTTCATATTTTCGCAAAAATTATTGAATGTTGTGGAGCCCATCCCACACAATAATGCAGAATAAACAGACTAACTGTTGATGGCAAACGATCTATCCCGATCACTGTTTCATGAAGCTAATTACCTTTCACAAACAACTTGTTCACAACAAAAGCAGTAAACTTCTGCATGCACCGCTAATCCTTTAGCTTTCTTGCTGTCAGTTTAATAATAAGACGAGTATTTTTACATAGTGGACAACAAAACGTTTTTAGGATTTCATTCAATTCTGAAAAATCATCCATTCCTGTGTGTTCAAGTTTGTTGCGTCAATAGTTATCAACAGAAACATTTTTGCTGCGAGAGAAAGTCAAATATTCATAAGTATCTATTTTAAACGTATTGTTCGCGTGCAGGAAAGCCCTAGGTCAAGTCAGATTTACATGGCGTACATCAAGGTCCTGAAAGAGTTTGCGGCCGTTGTGGACCAAGCTAGGATGAGGGCCAATGTGCGGGCCAGTCCTACCGTCGTCCCCGTGAGCTTCCTTAAGGCTAGCCAGATTTAGAAAGGTAAATACAACAAGGTCGCATATGCTCCATCGATTCTTGACTGTGCGAGTGACTGGTTACTGTCGGTTGACCTGCCTGGTCACGAAAAGTACAAGTTATTCCGTAAGATTGCTCTGCGACCCGACATAGTCCTACACTCTGCGGAGAAATGTCAGCTCATCCTGATTGAGCAGACCGTGTCGTATGAGTCGCGAATGGAAAAAGCCACATGTACAAGCTCGAGAAGTACAGTGACTTAGCGGCTGGTCTGAGGAGAGACGAAGCGTACACAGTGAAAATCTTCGTCGTCGAAGTAGGCGCAAGTGGTCTCGTTTCCACTTCAATGTACAATGTGATTAAACAACTGGGCTTGCGGGGAAATTAGCGCAAACTAGCACTGAAACAACTGGGCGGGGCAGGTGGAGACAGGGCGGGGTGGGGTGGGGGGGGGGTGGGGGGGGGGTTAATTCACGGGGTTTTGCGGTCTCTATGTCAACATTCTATCTTGGACAAATATGATACCCACGTGATCAGTTTCAGCCTGAGGAAATTGCCTATAGCTTTTGCTAATTATTCACACCAATATATGGAAATTACCAGGATTTCGGAAGCGTCAATAAAACCGCCACGAATCCAGAAACTTAAATCCCACGATCCCGAAGCTTGTCGAACAATGCAGGGAACATAATTACGATTACAATAGTATATGATATATACAGTTGTCTTCTTGTGCAGATGACGTTGTCGAGGTACAAAAAACGGCAATTTCGTAACAAATATCAATAAATAGATAATTTTACAACTGAGGTAAGCTCAGTTAAAAAAAAATATTTCATTAAAATAATTTAATTTTACAAGTAGTGAATCTGACAGAAGACGTAATGAGGTGTGTAAAAATAAACGTTTTCAAAAACTGACATGCTGACCAAAATACACTATTTACCCCAATATAGGAATGCCTTAACAGCTAAATGTGTGTCACACGTGCCACTTCTAGGGTCGTAACTCAGTTATGTTTAGAACAAAATGTGTTCGATGATAAGGCCTTTTTATAATAGATAGCTCATTAGATGAGGCGTTTCTCATGAGACTTGTGGACTCTCTCACTGAAATGGCTAGACTTCATGGCCGCAACCTATATATCGAAAACATCTCAATAATCCTGGGAAATAAATGGTGAGGAACTGGTTTGAGAGACCGTTTTGCACACATGATGTTACCTGAACATGTTTGCTAGACGCTGGCCAGTTTCACCGATGTAATTCTTACCACATCTTTTGCTCTTGCAACATAGTCTCTTACGTATGTGGAAAATGCAATAATGAATTGAAGACTGCCATAACCACATATAAAAAAATCTTGCACACAGGTCTTCTACAAGAGACCGTGCATAAGCGGAACTCATAAGTGGGTCCTAACCGACCCTTACTCAAACATCACTGAGATTACAGTCATATCGGTGTGTCACTAGTAGAAATTTAGTGATAAATGTGTTGATGGGATGCAAAGCTAAAAAAAAAAAAAAAAAAGATAAGATGACAAATAATCCACGTTATTCAACACATCCTGGCAGAGAAATTTCTACAAGATTTTTACTGTTTAAACTCAATGTAAAATTCAAGGTACAGAAATACAGCTTCATATTGCAAGGGGCCAGTTGACAAAAGCATATCATTATCCATACCTGGTGTCGTGGAATGATAAGCCATTACACATCACCCCTAAAGAGTGGGGACTTGACTTACCTGTACTCGACACAACATTCAAACTTGGACTCGTCCGGAAAGGTATATAGTCTCTTATATCGATATATGCCTTTATCGGACATAATTATAATATCTACATCTTCTAGTTGCTTTGACTTAGCGTCATTTTCAAATTTGCAACTATTTGATAAATATTACTGGAGTTATTTGAGGTTTCTTAGAAACAGATTTACTCCTTGCTCATGTATACAAGGAACTTCTTCTTACCGACGCCCGAATTTAGAATTTTGCGCCATTCTTTCTGCCGGCTTTCCTAACGTTCAGATGTATGCATCGGCGCCAGAAAATTTCACTTTCAGAAGGCGATCTGTAATGTCGGGGACTTTTCCTATGCCTGGGATGAAACCTATGTGAAGAGCTGGCAGAAAAATCACAGTCCAACCAACACCCACCAACCATCAATCAACCAATTGTCACCCAATTGCCAACCAACCTATCACCCAACTACCCACCAATTACCACTTGTGAAGTCCAGACATCAACACCATGGGGAGCCATATACCCCAAACATCCTACAGTGCCAGAGCATGTGTGTAGCTCAGGGACAGTGCTGCGAATGACTAGTGGGAGAGATTTGTTAAGTGCCTATCCAGTTGCTGTGTCCTTTATGGTGAGGTACTCCTACACCATCTGATCCAGTTGAGGCAGAATTACCAAAGACAGTCGAATCATCAGGAGCTGAGGAAAGCATCAACGATAGAAAGAGGATAAGTGCCAGTTTAATGCCATGTTTTGCTATATTCGCCACAGCTCCCATGTTTCCCAATGATGAAGATGTGTCATCTCCAGGACCTTCTGGCTGTTCAGTTTTTCTGTTGAATCTGGTCATTGTATTCTGGGATCCAGCTATTGAGATCTGGCATCTACTTCACTATTTTATATATGCATATGTTGTATTGATTACATGCATTCATTTTCATGGCTGACTTAGGTGTCTCTATTTCACCTTTTTAAGTGTTTAGCATTTGTGTGTGTATGAATCATAAATATATGTGTTAACATGGTTATGATAATGAACCATCATAACCTGGGGGCTTTCTTTAGTAAGTAGTGGGGGTGTCCAGCCAAGTGTGCCTAGGAATGTTGTATTCATATACAAATATATTTTGTAGTGCCAATATTTGAGTTGCCCTACTCCAGAAATAAGTTGAGCGTATATTGGCCACGGGGAATCCCTTAGACCAATACGAGCCAAACGACTCAACATAATTATTTCTGAGTGCTGTTGGTTCTGAAGGAGAAACCTTATATCAGGCACGTGACAGGAGTGATATGTGACACCTGGTCAAGTCATTATACGTTTTGTAGTGACCGTACGAGGTAAGAAAATACGGAGAAAGGTGAGACAATCAGGCAGACAGAGGCTGTTAAACATAGTCGACATATATGGAAAATACCTTTTGGAGTAACATGGTAACACAGAATACAATAAGCTGTAGGATCTGTTGGGAGCACAGAGATTAAATGTGTAGAGAAGGACATTGCAGTATTCACGTCGGGGAATAGCGCTACATAATAATAATTATTAGTCGCTGTTTTTAATGTAGCCAGGCTGTTTCGAGTTTGACTAGACGTGTGAAAAAGTCTGGTAAGCAGAGGTCAGAAGTTGATAAAAAGTACGGGATAGGAAGTTTTGGGCTTCCCAACGATGCGAAACTTTTATAAAGTATTCATAAGAGGCAAACTGGGTTATGCCATTATAGTGTGGTACACTGCTGATAACACATACCAAAAGAACTAGATAACATACAACACAGAGTTCTAGAAATAATAGCGGGTACCAGATCCAGGACACCCAGAGAGGCGCTGAAAGTAATAAGTCTGGGAATACAACCACTCGGGCTAAGAGGGAAAGAATTACTGGTTGAAGGTAGCTCTAGACGAAACACACTCGGTCCCCCACACACTAAACAACCTGGACAAAGCATGGGACAAACCTAAACAAAAAAAAAAGACCATCAGGGTGGAGGACGGCAAAAGAAAAATCGGAGCTGATCGACCTCGATAGAATCATACAAACAAGCAAAAGGAACGAAGCTAAAATCTCGAAATGGAAAGTAATATTACCTAAAGTAGACTACAGTTTAACCAAAAATGTAAAGAAAGACAGTAATAGAGTATATGTTTAAAAAAAAGCACTAAAACATCATCATCAGGTGCCTTGTCGACTGGCGTAGCCGATCATGCCTCTCCACAATCTGCGATTTTCTGCAGCATGTATCAGTTCGTGTGCTGACTACACGCCATGCAACAAAACTGTCAAAAATCTTCTCTCGTTGACTTACTCTTTCCCTTTTTCCACAGATCTTTCTAGTGGTCACAAAATGTTTAATTTTCCCTCTTCTCATAACATGGCCGAAAAATTATGTCTCCTTTTGATGTCTGTGATAAGTCTTTGGACTCCCGTCTCTTTCAAAACCTCTTGGCTGCTCTTTTTTGGCTGTCCGAGGTATTTTAAGCATTCTTCTGTAAAATCACATCTCTGAGCCCTCAAGAAATTGTTTGGCCTGCCTACCGATTGTCCAGAATGCACAGCCATATGTTGAAACTGGATGTATGTAGCACGCACAATTCTTTTTCCAACCCTCAATGACAAAGGTATATTGCAAATTAATTTCTTTTTTTAAAAATAAAATGCAGTTTTTGCCTGTCCTATTCTGTTTCTTATCTCAGTAATGCATCTTCCATCTGATGTTATCCATGTACCTAGATACTTACATTGCTATACTTGTCTTAAAAAAACATCATTGACTTTGTTTTACACATTTAGGAATAATTCTTTTCGTTGATAACATCATTACTTTTGTCTTTCTATTATTCATACTGAGGCCAATTTTCCCACTTTCTACCACCACAATGTCTATCATTTCCTGTAGTTCTGTATGACTTGTTTTTATTAAGACTGTGTCATAAACATAACGTAAATTGTTTAAATTGTTCCCACCAACCACAATTCCGGGCATATCAATAAAAGAATTAGAGCATGATAATCAAATAACCCAAGAGGGTCTAGTTATATACATAGACAGCTCTAAGAATGCCAGAGGGGAAACTGATGTAGGAATTGTGATACCAGAATGGAGAAGCAAATACAGTAACAAGCTCACAAACAAAATATCAATCTAAACAGCTGAGATGACAGCAATTCTAAGAACATTGGTACTGATGAATTCCTTCCCACCACCAAAAATAAAACAATTTTTTTTTTAGATTCATTGGCCGCTGCGCAATCACTCGAAAGTCACTCGGCATGCAGCAAACCAGACATAAGAAAAGATACAGGAGCTGGGCATTAGACGATAGGTATCAACGTGACAGTAGCTTGGATTCCAGCTCACAAACGAAAATGCGGACCAAGCTGCCAAGCTAGGTACTAGAAGCACATATCGACGTGGGGTTGGGTAAAACAGCAACGAAGTGAAAAGTAAAAAAAAAAAAAAAAAGATTTTTCGAAGAATGGAGGATAAATTGGAAAGAAGGCAAAATTAGTAGAAAAACCTACAAACTATTTAAATAATCCAACGGAAAGTCGCAGATAAAAAAAAATCCAGCCAACAGAAAATTGGAAAACATTATCTGCGTAGAGCCAAACAATATCCAACATTTCATAATAAACTGCTAACAGTTTTTAGAAAGAAAGAGAGAAAGAGAGAGAGAGAGAGAGAGAGAGAGAGAGAGAGAGAGAGAGAGAGAGAGAGAGAGAGAGAGAGAGAGAGAGAGAGAGAGAGAGAGAGAGAGAGAGAGACTAACCGTATATTTTGAAATAAAAATACGCAAATGATACCATTCAAATTACTTCATGTAAATGCTGAAAAAAAAAGGTGCAGAAAATGGTGAAGCAATGTTTAATAAGAATACAAATCGTTTGAAAACCAAAAACACAACAAATTTAAACGTTTAAATAGAGAAAAAAGAGAGAAATGGGAGTAAAGACATATGCAGAAAGATACTCAAAACATAACTATGTTAAATGTTCCAGCAAACCAGTTAGAAACAAAATCCTAATTAAAAAAAAACCCACTCAGCCCCACACTGTCCAACCTATCCTCACCATCGCAGTGGTATGGCGTAAAAGTGGTAGAGTGCTGATGTACTGAACCAAAAGATGCGTAGTATAACAATAATTAACTAACTATACACGCAAAGGTTATAAACTCCGGCCACATACAAGTCGATAATTTGAAAATCAAACGAACGGAAACAAATAAGTACTTGGGTGCAAACTTCAACTGCTCCAACATGCTATAAAAAGAAATTTTATCTAGAGTATTAGCTAAAGTCAAAGTGTCTGTCTCTCAACACCAAGATCAAAAATGAGGTTCGATCAGCTCTAGAGGTAGACTGTCTCAATATATAATGACTTCCGAGAACTGAACCAGGACCACGATCTTCACAAACAAGATCACAAACCTGTACGACAGCAGTGCTGTTCTCATAAAAAAAGAAAAAAAAAATAGCACTGCAACGCCACTAAATTATTAATTCTGTGGAGTCTCTATGCCTTACACATCGTTTTAGACAATGTGTTCGATTACTAATAAAGTACTCGGGACATTCCCACTTGTGCTCCGTTCCATTTTAAGTAGCCAACGAAGAGTCACCATGTTGATAGTACCGGTTGCAACTAGATTAAAAGTCGCCACTGTCACCATAAGTGTTGAATATCTTCCAAAATCTCTACTTACTCACCCATTTAAATAATCTTTTAGTGTATGGATTCTCTGTTTTGCTGCACTTCCCATTTGATCACAGAGAGCCTTTACCACGTTCGCTTTATCGTCAAACAGCTCACCGCCCAGAGGAGCCACAGCAGCTGATCTATCAGTCTGCTTGTTATCTCGCACGCCTGGATATCCTAGACAAAAAAACCAATGACCTGCCCCCGATCTGAATCTCATAAAGTGATGTAAACCACTCTGTTTTCAGTTTAGCGAAGCATGCTCTGTGTGTCCATTACAATTAGCATTTGTCCAGTTGTGCTTCACTCAAGCTATCGGAAAGCTGTCGTTACCGCCTCCAGAACTTCTTCTCATACTGAATTTAATGACGTTGCACGCAAGGCTTTTTGTTTTCAAGTAGTGCCCATTCAGCTTTGCAAAAACCCTCAACAATTCTTCTTTCCTCTCCCGTCATTCCCATTTCCTAAGTCCCTTTCCCAGCTAATAGTGAGGGTACTGCTGGGGTGACCATTTGTTAACCCCTCACATAATGCTTCAAGTCACAGTGGACACTAGGCACGACCACTTTTTTTTTTTTTTTTTTTAAATTTTTTTTTATATTTTTTTAATTTTTTTTTTAATTTTTTTTTTTTTTTAATTTTTTTTTTTAAAGCCGTGGCAGCTCTGCCAGGCGGTGGCCGTTGCATTTTTGCTCCATTTGTAGACTGGAAGGATATAGTTTCGTCACCCAGCTTCTGAGTTGAGTGCATGGTGTGACACTGTGAGCTACGAGTGTTTTTCGTTGGCACAGGAGCGGAGCAACAATGGGGTGACCCGTTTGCTATGATGCTGAAACTAGGATTACCAGATTACCAGATTACCAGATTGTCATTCCCATTTGTGTATATAATGATGTCAACTAGGCGTACATTTTCATAGATTAGTTCTTGCACCGCTGACTCGGTCCAAAGTGACCATCACTCCATTCAAGGCTTTTTTGCCGAACGAAGGTGTGATCCTTTCCTCACCATACGGTATTTTGTCAGTTGCACAAATACTTTTGATTGTGCCACCCAAAAGCCACGACCTTTCAGCCAATGTCCTGTGCTCTCCCCCCCCCCCCCCACCCCCCAAAGGCCTCATGGTCTCTTGAAGACAGTGCTCCCTGTAGTTGTGTTCAGTGAGCTTGAAACAGTGTTCATTAGACAACAAAGATAGAATAAGAATTACAAAACGATTACTGATTGAGGTGGCGTTTTATGCAAAAGCCATAGCGCAGAAGGAAGTCGCCGTGGTGTAGTGGTTAGACGCTGGCCTGCGGATCTGAAGGTCGATGGTCAGGTCCTGACGAAGCCGGACTTTTTTCAAAAATGACATTGGCTTTCCGGTCGACCCATTCTTGAGTGGGTACCAGGTGCAGTCCTGGAAATTAAAGGCGGTGGGCGTGAAGATGACCATATTACCCACCAAGTTCCGATAGGTCTATAAAACGTAGATCAAGCCCTATATGCCCTGAAGGCATGGAAAAGGATCCTTTACTTTTTTTTTTTTTTTTTTACCTTTTTAACCTAGCTGAGACACACTTGTGACGACATTTTGGACAAGCAGCTTTGAGTTATAATCCCCGATTCAAAAATAAATAAATAAATACACTGCCACATACCCCTGAATAGCACTAAATACCTAATAAAAACGAACATTAATTTCACATATGTTGACGCTGCTTACATTCATTAAAGGTAATGGTAAAATGTTTTCGCGGTTGGTTCTTAGTCCTTGTATAATTTACTATACTGTGAACAAACTATAACAGCTTTTTTTAAAATTATTGTAACATTATTAATACACGTGACAACTGCAATTATATTGCTGTTTTTTTTTAAACCGTAATCGGTGCGGATGTGCAATATCGGGAAGTCTATTTGACATCTGTATGTGTCAACATCATTATCATCATTATCATCATAAACCACTTCTGCCCTTAATCGTCGTGGGGAGAAAAATTTGCGATCCAGTGCACGTTGGCTGCCACTGGCTATTGTCATGCCGTGAAGGCGTAGAGTGTCTTTAATATTGTCGATACATGTTTTCCGCGGCCGTCCTCTTGCTCTTGTAGTTGATCTTCTCAGATGTAGTGCTTGTGATGGTATTTGATCTTGCTGCATTCTAACAAGGTGGAAAAACCACTTGATTTGCTGTTTCTTGATGAATCTAGTGCAAGGTGTCGTTTCCACAATTTGCCTGATAGTTTCATTATTCACTCGATCTCGAATGGTTAGGTTGGCTGCTTTTCTCAGGCACCTCCGCAGGTGGTAATTTTGCGTATATGGGCTCTAGATAGTCTTTAGAATATCTCGTGCCTGTTTCTGAATTTTCGCTTGCTGTTGTCATTAGTTTGTCGATGGCTCTCGTTTGTTGTCGTTCGTTTGCAATCGAAAACTGGTTTGTTCATCGTGTGTGTGATGTGAGCGCTGTTTAAAGTACGCTTTTTCTTTAAATTTCTCCATAATTCTTGAGCAATTTGCCGTGAACAAATAAATTCCCTACCGGTTTGCTGGACATGTCACAGTATCATCCTTATTTGAACATTATATGCGTCTCCCTCTTCCATTTTAGCCGGCAAGGGCGAACAGGGTTACTAAAAACTGTTTCACAACATATGTATTGTTTACGAACCAGCCAGTCCGCGTATTGTGATTTCTGCCCAACGACTGGGCTGGCTATGCATCTGCGAAGAGAGCTTTAAAGCGGAGCCGGGTTTGAAAAAATATGCCAGAAAGATAGATGTCATAGTACACCACGTAGTAATCGGTGCTACTTCGACAGTAAACTCGTCAGCAAACGGCCCGCGGGTCTATCCTAAGAGCCTGGAGTTATCCAAGTCGACCAACACTGGGGCGCACCACGGCGTCTTTCTGACGGTGGGGGAACAAGATCAAATTTCCACAGCAAATGACAAGACTTTGAGTCCTATCTTAAGGGCTGTTGTTGAAAGTCTTTACATCTTTTTCCTGAGCGTCCACATGACGGCTTGATAACAGGCCGATGTCATCTGTATAGTCCAAATTCTCTAAAACAGAGGTGATTGACCACCTGATGCCTGTTTTTCTATCTCGTGTAACTTCCTGTATCAGCTAGTCAATTGCCAAGTTGAACAAAAAGAGGGACAGTATGCATCCCTGTCTGACTCCTGTGTTGACAAAGAAACTTTCTGTTGTATAATTATCATGAATTACCTGGCACTGAAACTGTAAGTAAGTGGCTTTGATCAAATTTACTATTTTCTGTGCACACCATAGTGACGCAAAATCTTCCATCGTGATTCAGGCTGCCAAAGACTTTTTCAAAATCCACAAAGGTCACATAACTGCACTATTCCATTTGTTACTTTGTTCAATTATTTGACGCAAGGTGAAGATGTGATCAATGCATGATTTCCTCTTTCTGAATCCTGCTTGTTCTTGCCTTATTATACTATCTAGTGCTTGAGTCATTCTTTAAAGACTTATCCGGCTAAAGATTTTACTAGACACTGAAAGTAATATGATACCTTTCCAGTTGTTACAGTTTCCTTAATCTCCTTTCTTCGGTAATTTAATAATAGTAGCATTTTTCAACTCGTATGGGATTTCTTTTTTGTTTCAGATCTCAATAATTTTGGTGTTTCAATTTCCTCTACTTTCAGCATTTTTGGGCAGATTCCAGCACACCCAGGTGCTCTGTTAACCTTTTGAGCTTTAATCGCCCCCCTAACCTTTGCCTCTGAAAAAGGCTCTAGGCTTACCTGTAGGTCTTTCTGTGCCTCAAGTATATCAGCAAATACAGGTAGGTCTGGACAGTTTAGTAATTCCTGGAAGTGTTCTTTCTACCTTTCTAATTATTTTTTCTCTCGGCTGTAATCATTTTCTCATTTTTCGTTTTTGAAAGCAAATATAGGTGCGATATAACATTTCCTTTCAGTTTCTTTGTTATGTTGTACAATGTTTTGATGTCCTGCTTATTTGCTGCTTCCTCTGCTTCTGTTACTAGTTTTTCAATATACGAAAGTTTATCTGCTTTTGCTCCTGCTTTAACCTCAACGTTCTTTAGTGCATATTCAATTTGGTTGATTTTGCATCAAATATTTGTATTTTAATATCTTTCCTGTGTGCTATTTTCTCCAACGTCGATTGGGAAATCCACTTCTCTCTCATTCACCGCATATATCCTAATATGTTCTCCCCTGCTAATTGGACTTCTTCATTAAATTTGTCGATTACCATATATGTTTCTTCTTGAAAAAATGCTGAATCTGTTTTTGAGGAGCTCTATCTTGCTGTTTGAAATGTGTGTCCTGCCATTTCCCTAGATATCTCTGCGGTTTTTGTTCTCCTATTTTAGCTTTGATAGTTTTAGCCTGATTTTTTCCAATAAGTAAATTATGGTCACTCCCTATATCCGCTTATCTACGTACTCTGACATCTTGCAGGAAATGCCTCCATTTTCCATTAATAAGAATATACTAAATTTGGTGGTTTTCCGTTTTTCCATCTGGAGATTTTTATGTGGTGATTTTGTTAGGTTCTATTAAATGTTGGCCATCTTCCTCATTTATAATTTTTGATGGGTTGTGTTCTTCATTCCTGTTTCTTATGCCTTTGATTTTTTTTTGTCTTTGTATTTCACCGATGTTCTTCCTTCTTCAGCCATTTTGCGTCTAAACTTTTTCTATGAATCTTTTTGCTTGTCTGATAGTTCTAGTTACTTAACTTCTAATGACCCTGTATATTATGTAATCCTCTTTTGTTCTGCTCCTTAGCCAAATACCATAGGCTTTCTTTTTTGTTACTCACAATTCTTCTTGTTTCTTCAGACCACCATGTTGAGAGCTTATGCCCTGTGACCTTTCTTTTTAGTTCCGATGAATTCAAGAGAAATTTGACTAAAAAGCTCAACAAAATGGGAAAGAGGAAAACGTGCACAAAACAACACAACGTAACGTTTCGGCCGGGCAGCCTTTTTCAAACACAAGTGAAATACACAAACGAGGAATGGAGAGTATGTAGATCTCTAAGGGGTGACGTGAGCGACATTTAAAAAATGTGAAGAGGAAAACGTGCACAAAACAACACAACGTAACGTTTCGGCCGGGCAGCCTTTTTCAAACACAAGTGAAATACACAAACGAGGAATGGAGAGTATGTTGATCTACATACTCTCCATTCCTCGTTTGTGTATTTCACTTGTGTTTGAAAACGTGCACAAAACAACACAACGTAACGTTTCGGCCGTCCATTCCTCGTTTGTGTATTTCACTTGTGTTTGAAAAAGGCTGCCCGGCCGAAACGTTACGTTGTGTTGTTTTGTGCACGTTTTCCTCTTGATCTACATACTCTCCATTCCTCGTTTGTGTATTTCACTTGTGTTTGAAAAAGGCTGCCCGGCCGAAACGTTACGTTGTGTTGTTTTGTGCACGTTTTCCTCTTTGATCTACATACTCTCCATTCCTCGTTTGTGTATTTCACTTGTGTTTGAAAAAGGCTGCCCGGCCGAAACGTTACGTTGTGTTGTTTTGTGCACGTTTTCCTTTTTCCCATTTTGTTGAGATTTTTAGTCAAATTTCTCTTGAATTCATTGTATTAGCTTGACTGCAGTCACCCCCATAGTTTCACCTTTTTAGTTCCGCTAGGTAAAGCTTGGGCAACCATCCCCAACCCAGCGCGTCTACGGGTGGCGGATTGTGGAGATATAGTGGCTAGCTGTGAATACCCAATAAGCAGCCGTGGATCAACTGGCGGTGGGCACAAAGGGTGGGGCTGTATTTCAGGGTAAGATCTGAACTCATTTTAACATACCTCTTATGCTCAGAGACGTGCCTGCCAAGCAGGTCAGGGCACCATAACTCCTTTTCCAGGGTATGTGAAACCCGTTAGCTTTGGACAGCAGTCCATATAGGAGATGGCAAACTCCGAATATAAACCCAAGGTGGGTCAACGTGCTGAGGAACTGGATGGCAACGAGTGAGCTTGTCTTGAACGGTGGACGTCTGGCGGGTGTGCGGGGCGGCACTAGGCGTATAGACTCCTAAGGGACATCCACTGCCCCTTCCATCGTAGGCAGGCAAATCTAAGGTGACCGGTTATTACCTGCAGTATTTTTTTTTTCGCATATGGATTTAAATATACATAGGTATCGTCAGGGGAAGCTACAGAGCACGGGCTCTGCGCCTGACACATTTTTTAGCAGTTTGTGAAGAGAGAGTGCGGAGGAGACGAGGGAATGGGGAGATAAAAAGGCAAATCAATAGTAGGGCAGGTGCTAGGAGAACAAGACGAAACGCGGAGAGATCAGGCTTTAGTCATGTAAGAGTAGGATACTGGAAATGTATAAGTACTAGGCAAAGAGGTCCTGTACTGGAGAAGCTGACTTTTGATTTTAATGTCATAAATACAGACATATATCATTGCCCTGAGTACGTCAGTTATAGAAACCCTGTTGGACAGGATAGACATGGACAAGGTCTGGTTGTGAAGGAAAGAGTGAAGCATGTGGTGCTTGACTTGAGCAAGTGGAACCTCAGTGGAAAAGAGGTTTAGGGGATTCAGGTGGAGATTGGTGGCTTAGTTTGGAATTTCATAAATATATATGCCACGGTAGACTGTTTTGCCAGAAGGGAACAATGGGACTGGCTCAATGAATTGGAGGAGTTACCAAGTGATAGGTCATCATATGTGGGAATTTTACACGCGAGGTACAAAGAATGGGACAACAGTAGAGAAAACCGACATGGAATAGCTCTTGCAGAAGCCATGCTTAAATCCAATATGATCTGCATGAATGATGGGAGGCCGACTAGAATGGCAACGAGGTCTGGTGATGAAGACAAAGCCATTGTCTTGACATCTGTCTCCCAGTCGTGTTTTAGATGTTAAATGGACTTTCCTGAAAGACCATAGGAGTGATCACCTACCATGTTCATTCCTGATTTCCTAACCCAGTAATCCAGAATAAAAACCGGGGTGGAAGTCAAAGAGAGCCGCTTTGAAGCAGCTGAAGAAAGTACGGCAGACAACCTAAAGCTCACAGGAAGAAGTTGAGATTGCTGAGAGTGTGAAAAAAAAAAAAAGATAAGGTGGAGGTTTTCAAGCGCTGTACTGCAGAGGCCAAAAGAGCAAAGTAAGAAACTTCTGTGAATGGTATGGGAGGCGATAAAACACTGGGGAAATTCTAGAAACTGCAAAGGCAGATGCAAAGAAAAAATTGGTCCATGACAGTGGAAACAATTTTTAGAGACGATGGTGTGCGTATGACAAATGACAAATAGAAAGGGGAGGCTTTTCTCTATATGTTCATAGCTTAGACAGATCATACTGATGTAGACATCAGGGATGTAGTTAGAGAGGAGTTAGCTGGCATCTTAAAGAATATGAATTATAAAGATATGATACGAGTATAAAATTTCAAACAAATTTTGAAAAAGGCAAAGGACTGTGTACCAGGTCCTAATGGGGCAGATATGACCAAAGGAAGGCTTCGAACGATGTAGACCTGGCAGAGATGGCCGACTGCTTTAACATGAGCATTAGGACAGCATCGGTAAAGCGGAACTGGGATCCCATTGCCAAAACCTTTTAAGGATCATTCAAAGCTCAGTAGCTTTAGAATCATCACTTTATAAAACACAGAAATTTTTGGAAAGGGGGAAGCTTCTCCCAAGAGGTCTGGTAAGCTACAGGCTATAACAGGAAATATGGCCAAATGCAGCCACGTTTGCTTTTGACGTCTATAACGAGTTCCAGATCAGACAGGCAACAATGGATCTCGAAGATGCTTATAACAGAGTGAGATATGACATCTTGATGATTGTACATAAAGGAGAAGGAGGTCAGCCCATGGTTGGTGAATTGTATTACAGCTGTCCTGTATTCACGTCGGGCTGCTCTTCGACTGGACCAATGGACCTCAGAACAATGCTTGGCCCTAGGAATGCCACAGGCTTCCGCCATCTCGTCTGTGCTCTTTAACGACTGCAAGCCTAGAAGCATCAGGAGTTTGAAGGATACTGACCTTTGCGGATGATATACTTGCATGTAGGCAGGGGAAAGAGAGTGAACATACAGCTGAGCTACAAGCGACTAAGTTATTGAGTGGTGTATAGAAATGAGGGCTGTCATTTTCCACCTGAAAAAGGCGTCTTTTTGTGGTGTTCTCTAGACAACAGGTTCGTTAAAGCTAATGTCTTCCAAGTCTCACGATACATGATATAAACGTCAACAGAGAGAGCAATCTGAAGTATCTGGGAATTCTTTTTGACATGAGCCTGTCTTTTAAGGAACATGCGTTGAGTGTTGTGACAAGATGCTTAAAAAAAGGACTTAATGCACTTAAGACTATGGCTGCAATTAACATGGAGCCGATAATGCTTTACACAATGTATCAGCATCTGATCCTGTCAGTGGTTGATTATTGCCTGGGACTGCTTGCCATCTCAAAGAGTCAAACAGAACGCAACTATGCGGGTCATTCTGGGTTGCACCAGAGACACCCCAGTTGCGTGTATGCGATACATCTTTGGTTTGCCGACTGTGGCAGATAGACACAAGGTGCTGCAGGCGAAGTTATATTTCAAGATACAGATAACCCTTTGCATGAAGCTCTAGGGCGCAGAGCCTGATAAGAAGGAAGTCATGCATGGCTCAGGCAGAAGACTCAGTCAGACAGGTTTGCATCACTGAGAACATTAGGCGAGGAGAGGAGTGGGTCAAAGTGCCACCTGAACAGTCAGACTTGTGTAGGATCATAATCACACTTAGCTGGGAATGCAGAAACTGACCAGCAGATGCTCGGAGTTGGAAATTAAGCAATTATTTCAAGATAATGCTCGCTCAGAGAATGTCATTTTTTCTCACAGACGGTTTAGTGTCAAGAGGCAACAGAAGTCCTTGTTTTTTTTTATTTTTATTTAAATAGCAAAAGTTAATGGTCGACGTTTGGTGCAGGAGAGCCTAGCATATGATACCACAACATCCAGGTTAAGAATGGAGGTGGAGGCGGTCACTGCAGCTTTCTGCTGGCTAGAGACAGACACAGGCATCGTGATTTTAACTCAGAAAGCAAGCTGAGGAAGATCAGGACAGGCATGCTTCGTGCAGAGTGGCGTGCTTCACTGCGAAGGCCATTGGTGAGGTCTGAATTTTTTCACCGGGACACGTCAGTGTGTTGGGAAATGAACATTTGGACAAACTTGCTGGCTCTGCACAATTTAGTGGAATTCTGTGTCGCGAAACAGCCCACACCCTTTCGTTTTAGACAGGTCTAGGAATAAACTCACAGGGAGCTAGTACAGCAGGGATCTACCAGTCGTCAGTAGAAATTATCCTCGTCGACACGCGTTTCGGCCCACGATTCCTAGACGCATTCGGAGGTGGGCCCTCCTGAGTTCATGAAGCTCAGGGCTGGTTCCCCGCTGCACGGAATTACCGGATGGTGTTATTCTTTCGGCCAGAGACAAGACGATTTGGTGGTTTCGCAGAAGGTACTGTGAGATAAGAAGTCGCCACTAGACCTTGTTGCCTCTATGCTAAAGAGGTTAATTCAAAAATGGACTTGCCTGTATAGGTATATAGTCCTTCTTGTATACTTAGGTGTCTGGATGTCGGGATTTACCCTTATGTTGTACTAATTCTATAACGAAAAAGTTATAACACATCTTCTAGTAGGTAGATGTGTTATCTAAGTCTTTTTTAAGTTAAACCTATTGGCCGTATCACCGCCACCGTTAGGCGTATGTACTCCTGCCTCTGACTCTGACGTTCTTCTTTTGATAGCATCACTTATGGCCAAGCTTTAACTGGAGGCATATTATTTTCGTCTCTGTCTTCTAAAACTATCAACCTTTACACTTTAAATTTTCCTTTTCACCGGGAATTTCATATAAGCATGGCTAAGTGCCTTGTATATTAATATAACTAAGGTTTTCCGCTCGCTGCTGAGTGTAAGACTAAGGCTTCTATGTGAGCGCTTCTGATCAGAGAGCCCGACGATTCAAACTGTAGAAGTACTTTAATTTAATTCTCTTACCTACAGAACGAAGAGATGTATCTTCTTATATTCCCACTGCCGAGAGTAATTAAACTTTTATATTCTTTTCCGACAAAATGCAGTATGCCTAGCCTAAGAAAAAGGAACTGAGAGAGAGAGAGAGAGAGAGAGAGAGAGAGAGAGAGAGAGAGAGAGAGAGAGAGAGAGAGAGAGAGAGAGAGAGGTGGCGACCTGTTGACCAAGACCTCACCAGATTTGCTTCGGAATAGATGCAGTACTAGGCATAACGTAACCTCTGCTTGGTCTCTGTCCACACAACTGGCTAGCGTCTATCTGGGAAAGGGTTCAAGCACAACAGGGCTGCCTTTATATCCTTCTCCTTTGTATATCCATGCATGCTTGATTTCTTTTAATTAGTTTAGGTACTAAAATAAATTAAATAGTTGAGGACATTCTAGTGGCTGGATAGACTTTAGAGAGCTGTCATTAGGACAGACGTCCTTAGCAGAAGAAACACAATCACCTTGCTCTGACGGACATGGGGAAATGTATACAACCTGTGTGGTCTGTGCTAGCCCAACACCAACATCTGAGCCGTATGGGTTTTGCAAGGTTTAAGTAAACACGGCACTGTGTTGGTGGTTAGCCAATGTTTGGTTTCCTCTGTTTACGGGATGTTTAAATGACCTCTCTGGGGGCATAGCCAAAGCCTACCTAACCCAACCAATGGTCTACTAAGATTATTCCAAATCTCAATTTCCTCTTTTTCCTGTCCTTGTGCCAGAGAGTGCTGCTTGAAACTACTCGGCGGGGTGAACCATAGGAGGGGACTAGTAGACATCATGACAATCATATAAGCGCTTCGCTTTATCTTCAGCATAAGGCGAAGAGTTCAAATTCTAATTTTACCAGTAACTATTATTGTACATTCGTTTCGACTTTCCCTTAAGTGTTGAGCGTCGGCTAGATTCTCTTATAACTCCCCACAGCGTCATTCTCCTAAGACAGTAATGATCTATCTGTGCCTCTGCCCTGTTCACTCGCTACCAAGTGGTGCAGAACCGGCCCGTCTATCCGACTGATCGTTTCCCAATACCCTAGCATAACATAGATAAAACATCAAAACGACGCCTGAAGGGCAGGCTTCTGTCGAAAATGGTACCCAGATACCTCAGCTTGCTTTCTCTGTTGATGTTCTAGCAATAAATGTGAGGCTTGGGACATTAGCTCATACAATTCTATTGGCCAGCGACCACCATAAAAGAGCTGCTTTTTCTGAGTTGATGACAGGAGCAATCTATGTACTTTATATACAGTTGCCTGTAGCCCTTGGGATGTATGTTGCCTATCACAACCCTGCCTGTATTCAAGAACATCATCTGTAAATATCAATATCCTTCCAGTACCGGTTGCTTCAAGTTCTGCAATCTTGCGTGTATACAGATGAAAGAGCGTAATGAAATTCCAGAAACCGTATGTAGACTAGGGGCGATATTACATTGTTCTGAGGTCCAAGTACGCAGTCGAAGGGCAATCATACGAAAATTCAAGAAGCTGCTGCCCAGTTCACCAGACAGGACACACTCCCTTCTCCATGAGTGCACTATCAAAACATCGTATCTGACTCTACTGTGGGTATTCTCCAAATCCAGTGCTGCAACTAACGTCTCTTGTGTATTCTGGATCCCCTCACAAACATCGAAGCAAACGTAACTGCATTTGACCAAGTATTTTCCTTTGGCAAGTAACTACCAAAACATTTTGGCAGGAGCTCTTCCTTTTCCAGACACATTTTACTTTAACAGCAGCAATCTTTTATAGCACTTTGTTAAAAGCATTTGGTTAGGTCATAATCGTGAAACTTCCGAGTCTTGAACGATGTTTGTCTGGTTTTGGAAGTGGGATTAGGTAGCAGTGTACAATTCTTGGGCTACTGGAGCTGTTATGATGCTCTGTAGATCAAAATAGGATGAGGACCAATAGAAAGGTCCCATACCCTTCCTTCCCTGTGCGTTTCCTCAAGGCAGGGCAGATATCAATCATTTATTTCAACGAGGCTGCATACGTCCCATCCATCCTTGACTGTTCTTAGACTGACAGTTGGAGTTAGACCTACGTGGCTGTGACAAGTATCCCAAAACAATGTCTCGAAGCAGCTGGGCTTGCGAGGAAACCAGCGAAAGTGGGCACTAAGACAGCTGGGAGAAGCTTTGTGCTGGTTCTGGACCAACTGGAACAACGTGGAGGATAGGTATCGGTAGACTGGCAAGAATCTCTAGCGAAAAAGAACTTTTGAGTCTCCTAACAAACATTTTTCCAACTTATGTCTGCCCCAGAACTTCTGCCTGAATAACGTCTGTCCTAAAAAAGTATGTCTGATGAACCAACTGTCTATTTGTCACACTGGCCTTTGTGTCAGGCTTAGCTAGTAAACCAGTTACGAAATGTCTGCTATGTACTAACTGTATTGGCAGGATACGTTGCTCAGTCAATTGCCTAAAGCGATATGGAAAGGGAAGGCCCATCCTGACTCACAAGTCTGGTTCTACAGGAAAGCTAGATCCTTATGGGACTAATGTTGAGGCAATGCCGAACGAGTATCAAACACAGCCGCTGTGTGGTGTATGGTGCTATAGCGAAACAAAGGCTGGCTGTGACGAGAATACTCCTGGCCAGCACCGCTATCCGGAACAGGTATCAAGCTATCATGCACCAGCGGTGATCATCATAACCTCTGTACAAGTTGCAATAACCATGTCTCGTTTGTTGAATCACTATCATAGCAGGAGAAGTACGAGCTCCTATGTATGGCCTACCAATGACAGTCAGTGAAAGATTTAGAAAGTAGGATACATCTGAAGAAAGTTGACTGACCTAGTGAATCAAAACAAGTTAATAAGACGGCGGCAAGCTTTTCATTAGGACGACATGTGTAAAAGTCGCCTAGTGTTTTATAATAACCCCAAAAGTCGCACTGTGTTTTCCACAAGTCGCCCTGTGTTCGACATGTCAGGGACAGCCAGTGACAGATCTGTGTCATACATTAATTTGCTTAAGATGTCCTAACAGAGAAATACCTCAAGTAACTTGAGGTGTCCTATGGACAGTGGACAGCTTAACACGGAACTTCAGTGCAAGACCCGCAAAACACTTAAGCTGCATAATAATAGACTGAATTAGTCATAAGGGTAGTGGCCAATATATCAAGGACAGTGGCCGACTTGCCTAACCTGTGACAGGCTTGTGAAGTACCTGAGCTATTTAAACGATGTCCCTGTCACATAACAAACCATAACTCCCCTCTGCGTTAGATTCTTCCACATCATGTTCACCAAATGATCTGCTTTTAAATGTGGACTATTCTTCCATCAGTATATAGTCCTTCTCTGGTAAATATGGGTCATGATTAAAGGAACCGTGATGAATAATAAATATATTTGAAGTGAGTTGTGCTACGAATTCACTCACATGTAAGTGATTTCTGAGAGTAGCGAAGCCTTCTCCTTGAGCTTATTACGCGGAGGAAATCCCTTCCACTTTTGGCTTGGGCCAGTTTTGAATTTAAATCGGCATTCGAGACATTCGTGGCTGGCAGAAATTCTAACGCCTTCACTGTCAATGTACATACACATTTTGTTTGAAAGTCACCGTTTCACCCGAAAACTTAAAAGAGTATTGGTAAGTTGTATTTAATTATTTAGTGACGTCATATTTTCCTTCTCCAGTGCTTTGACCTGTGTAGATATGTTCCCCATCTGCACACCTCATATATTCAACTCATATTATAAAGGTAACGTAACTGAAGAATGTTACCTTCACTTTGAGAAAAGATTTTCTCTTATATTCGTCAAAAGACCGACAAACCCCCATGGGATCTTGTCTCCTTTTTAAAATGACTTTATTCATGTACAATTGATATGAAGGAAAAGATGTATTGCTCGTTCAAATCTACCAGAGTTGACTTGGATAGCGATTATTTGTTTCGCACGCCATATTTCAGCGATGGCAGTTTTTGTACAACTCGCTTGGGGAAGGGCATATCCTGTTTGACTGGTGGGGGTAAACATCAGACTAGTTTGGGGAATAATTGTCTTCTGCATTGTATATTATGCTCAAATTGATAAATACTCTATGATCCATTGTATGCCTGTATTCGTTAGGTTTTTTAATGGGAGGAATACGGTCGATATTATTCTTGGGCTTGGCTATCCCTGTTCTCATTGGAAAAGTCTGGTGGATAGCAATTCATGTTGCTAAGGTTAAGGTGCATCAAGGAATAATCCCTGCCAGGTCTATTCATTTCTAAGAAGGCCTGCCACTGCTCTGAGCAGAAAATAGGGATGGATGGTGGGGAGGAAAAGTACTAAGACATAGTATTTAATGGTTGACTAACCTAGGTTTCATTGTACTATATCCTCAGGATGTAGGAGCTATGATCAAGTGAAATTTTGATTTAACTGGGAACTGTGTCAGGATCGCAACAAGGGAACCACTAGCAAAGGCCAGTCCATCGTCACCTAAAACTTTACTTAGATAAACCCCATTTCCTAATTTGCCAGTATCCTTACCAGCTCTGCCAGTGGTGACACCGGGCAATCTGCCTTGCGGGACAACTGAGACAACATCATCAGCTAGTGTCCAGCCTAAGTGACTACATCCACTTTGCAAGCAGTGACACTGTGTCACCTACCGTAGAAGCCAGCTGAAAGTATTACCTTGGCATCCAGTGGGTCAGACTTAAGGTGTTGTCACAGCCAATTGCCATCAGCATAATTTGACAGTACATAACAACTTTGTGTTGTTCATGAAATATAGTTAGTTATTTTCACCCTGCCAGTGACATTGACTATAATTTTGGGCAGGGTTTGTTTTTATGGTGTGTAGAACTGTGCTAGTGGAATCCTCCAGAAGAATCACCGTGGGCCGAAGGAAGGACCTGTTCGTTCACTCTTCGCACCTGAAAAGATAAGTATTTTGTGACCCAAAGTGCAGCCAGCTTCTCGATGCAGGCCTGAGTTACCATGGCCTTATGTTTATATTTATGTTTATTCGAGGCATCAACAGTATGGCACTTGGGTGTAACCCACGAGTGTGCTGTTCTACGTCTATCTCAAGCCTGAGTCTGAAGAATCTCAACACAGTGCACAAACTCAGTTGCAGTCTTTTACATAGTCAACATAGTCGACTGTTTAGTAGGCAGTGGCAAAGAACTAAAATTAAATTTCACTTAAAAACCCACAATAGCAGAAAAAAAAGCTTGGGTTTGATTCTGTAACGTTATGTAAAGGATACGCGCACCTTAAGTACTTGTAAAAAAAAACGACTCTGATCAAAATCTCTCCTATGTACTTCTTTTTACGCGTTCTCTCCTTGATCTTTGAAGGCAAACTTACAGTTGGTGTAATGGCTATGTTAGTTTCAGCTTCATAGCAAACGGGTAAGCCAATAGTTGCTCCACTAATGTGCGAAAGAAAAACACACAGAATGTTCATCACAGTCCCTTGTGGAAAGATTGACAAACTGCTGTCTCAGCATGTGCACCAGCATACACACGCATTAAAAGCATAGGTTGCCATCAGATGTGCTGACACAAACAGTCCGACATTAGAAATGCAGTTTATCTTCGATGGTAGCAAAGGTAACTAACAAATCAGCAGCTGCACACCCCATCAATTGTAATCACATAAGGGCACCACTAATGTTGCACCGACAAACCACGCACCATTTGCTGAATCTATAATTCACAACATCACGTTGGTCACAGTCGAAAAACATTTCCTTATGAAATCGGCAGCTCACAGGGTCGCACCATGCACTCAACTCAGTAGCTGGGCGACAGTTAGTGTGTTCATAATATGGTTTTTCAGTGAAACAATGCCAACGTTGACCTACAGGTATTGAGACCACCTGCTTATGCAGTCCAGTTCTATAAAGGCTGTTAAACAACTATGTTATGGCCATTGTCACATAGACCATTAGGGATTGATCTTGCATCGATAATTCTTCCTTCTTTATTTACCTCTAATTAGTGTAAGGTCAGTTAGGCGCTTGATGAATGTGTCACCCCATTTATACCAAGTAAAAAACGTTGAATCTCCTATGTTAGGAGCGTATTATCTCAACTTTTTCAATCTCCTCAGATATATCATAAAAGAATTCACCCTCCCCCCGCCCCATTTTCTGTTTGGTTATCGTTGGATAGTGCATACAACTGTATATGTATTTCTGATTGCTTTCCTCGTTTAATTTTTCAATATCCTTATTATGTCTGAGTAATAATTAAAGTCTAATACGTAGTTCTAATCCGTTTTCAATTCCATATCGTTGTATTTTAGACAATATCTAGATAATTACTTATCCTGGGATCCTATTTTCATTTCGACGTTAAGGTTTTATATATAAACAACTTTAAGACCTCCCAGTTGTATCGAAACACACGTTTTCTTTGGCACTTTCATCACTTGAATAATTTTAGTAGTATAACAAATCAAACTGTACAGTGCTGACGGTAATTATCTTAACCTGATAAGTTATACAGTGGAATCTAGCTTAACGAGCATAATTCGTTCCAGAATCATACTTGTTAAGCGAAACACTCGTTATGCGAAACAATTTTTCGCATATAAATTAATGTAAAATACGATAATGCGTTCCATTTCCAAAAAAATACTCACAAAATGCTATGTTTAACGTTTATTCAAAAAACATTATTTACATATTATTAAGGAGATTTAATCATCTTTATCTTTTCTTCAAATGCGGAACGAACCCACCTTGAATGCGAATTCATTTGCAGAAAACAACCCAAAAAAGTCGAAATAAATATGACAAATAGCTAATTTTTTTTTTTTTTTTACTAAAAAGATGTCAAGAGACATTTGTTTTTGCCGACGCTTTGAAATAGGACGAAAATGCGACACAACATTATCATTAAATAAATTTTCAGCGCGCATAGCCACTTCCTTAATACGGTGATGCTTCTCAATGTAAGATGCAACAGTTTCCCATGCTTTCAGCATTTCTTCAATTCGTCAGAAGATTGTTGCTTTTCTGTTACCTCCTCCTTCTCCTTTGACAAACTTTCCTCCAAAACTTCTGGCTGTGAAACGCAATGCAACCCCATAAGCTCTTAGGTGGTCAGTTCTTGGCTGTGCCCTTCCACAAGCTCTTCGTTATCACTGTTATCCACCTACAATCCCATGATAGTGGCCAAAGACACAATCTCGTTGACTACAAGTCCACTGGTACTGTCTCGAACCACTCAAAGTCACAAATCGACAACGCTCTCCGGCCAAAGCTTATTTCAGGAAGAAGTTAGGGTTCTCCCAGTAACCCTTTTCCCTGAAATGTGAGAGACTCAGTTTAAAGTATGTTCGTGTTCTCTACTGGAACTGCGCTTCGTTCAGTCAACGCCGACCCATTTTTGAGAAGCTCCTTTACAGCAACGACTTTGTTGTCCTACAGGAAACACACCTCGGTGACGAGATCGTTAGAATTGCGGGCTTCCAATCCTTCTACAATAGACGGTACCTCGGACAGCTCAATCCTGTTCGTGACCACATACCGGTGTCTGAGGTGGACATGTCTGAGTGGGATAATGACGACTTACAAGTACACGCATTCAGAGTGATGGGCCCGGCCCAGTTTGTGATCGTCAATGTGTACGCCTGCAAGAGAAAGGTGGATACAGCGAAATGGCAGAGTTTGCTCCAGACGGAGGAAAAGAAAGTCCTTTACTGCGGAGATTTCAACACCAGAGGAAACCAGTGGGGCAATGTAATCACTAATAAACAGGGGGAAGACCTGGAGGATGCCCTAGTGTCCGCCGATCTAGTATGCTTGAACGACGGAAAGGTTACCCGAATGGCAACACGACAAGGGGATTCTGACAGCGTAATTGACCTGGCCCTAGTGTCTCCCTCCATTGCATCAGGATGCAGGTGGAGCACACTGGGATACCACGACAGTGATCACTTTCCTTGCGTCGTTCTGGTAGAGAAGAGCAACAACAAAGGTCATGTAATCAATGTGCCTGCTTTTATATATGACCGTACAGGGCAAGATGCCATTAGCAAAATCCGACGACGTAAAACAAGAGCAGATCGCAGACGGCGGGAGAGATGGGCCCAGCCACCATGGTGGAATGAAGTAGTCAACATGGCGTTGCTAGAAAAAAGAAAAGCTGTCAAGGCATGGCAAAAGGCAAGGAAAATTGATCCGTCACTTTCTGAACGCCTGATCAGTCTGAAAGATGAGGTCAACAAGCAGACAGTGGCTTTCAAGTTAATTGCGAAGGAAGCTAAGACAGCGAAATGGAACGAATTCTGCAAGAGCGTTTGCTCCGAGGGATCTCTTGTGACATTCTGGCTCCTTCAAAGGAGCAAGCACGGTGCCGCACGACCAAGGCGTATCCCTGATTTTCAGGGTACAGACCTGATATGGCTACCAAAGCCAAATAAAGACCACTCAAAGATCTGCGGCTACAGAATCATCTCGATGCAGAATACTGTTGGCAAACTTTTGGAAAAAATTGTCGCACAAAGATTGACCACCTACTTGGAACTACATGATAAGTTCCCACCAACACTTGGAGGGTACAGGTTAAATAAAGAGATATGGTTCAATGCTGCAGTTTTCGCCTACGATGTGTACGAGGGATTTCAGATTAAAGAAGAGACATGTGAGGCAGTGTTGGACTTTGATGCCTACAATAAAGTACCATATGATTATTTAATGCAATTACTGCTTAAACTAGAAGTTAATTCTGTTCTGATCCGTTGGATTGCTGCGGTCCTGTTCCAGAGAAAGATTGTACTAAGATGTGGTAGCTGGTCCTCAGAACCGCAAACGATATGTCCAGGTTTGCCACAGGGATCACCGCTATCACCAGTCTTATGCAGCGTTTATACGGTGATGATCACTGAGCAGCAGTTGAATGGAAAGGGAAGGACTTTGTCATTTGCTGATGACATTTTGATTTATCGACGAGAGCGTGATAGACAGGAGATCGCCAGCACTATGCACAAAGAACTCGATCGAAATGCCGCCTGGTGTGATGGTTCCAATGCCTATGTCAATCCTTCGAAGGCATCAGTGTCATGGTTCTCTTTGAACAATCACATTGTCAAGTCATACTTACCAGAAGTGAAAATGCGTGATAATGTATTGATCAGAACCAACGTTATGACGTTTCTCGGGGTGAGGTTCGATCGCAGCTTGTCATTCAGGGAACACGTTGACCATGTGATAACAAAAGCACGCAAAGGTCTATCTGCAATGAGGATTATGGCTGCTTCCAATATCGAGCAAAGACTACTAATACTTCTATTCTATGGTCTGGTCCTTTCCCCCATTGAATACTCTCTGGCCATCCTCACTGTCAGTGCTACCCAGATTGAACGACTCGAAAAGGTGCAAAATGAAGCCATGCCTATTATTTTGGAATGTACAAGAGACACATCCTGTGGAGCAATGAGTTATCTACTTGACTTTCCAACAATGAGCCAAAGGATTAGGATGTGGAGGGCTCGGGCATATCTCAAAATATGTGCTGATAAGAAACACCCACTGCATCAAGCGCTTTTTAGTGAAAAGGGCGACAGACTGAAGAGGGAGAAATCGTAGCTAGGTCGGGCAGAAGATGTTATTAGGCAAATATGCAGCCTAACCGACATCATACCTGGTGCAGAATGGATACCTGTGCCTCAGGCGTTTATTTATACATTTTCCTGTATTGTCACACTCAACAGGCGATGTAGAGAAGAGAATCCTGTTGCTGTTAATGCAGAGGTCAACGCTCTCATCGGTGAAAATTCAGACGAAGCAGATGCAATAATCTATACAGACGGATCCGTTATACGCCAAAGAAGAAGCGCATGGGCATTTACAGCACGCTCAGCGGGCAGAACAGTCAAAGAAGCCAACGGCGCCTTCTCCATGACAACCAGCAGCATGACGAAGGAGGTGATGGCAGTGACGCAAGCGTTTGCCTGGCTTGAAACACAAAAATACACCCGTGTATATATACTCAGTGATTCAATGAGTATGATCCGGAGGGTTCAGGCAGGTTCAGTGCGAAGACAATGGCTTGAATCATTACAGAAGTCCACTGTGCGTGGAGTCACCTTTATTTTTGTTCCGCGACACGCAGGCATCGATGGAAATGAAAGAGCTGACAGGTTGGCTGGATCCGCTATCACTACCGACGGTCAGCCTATGGATCATGCTGATATTATCAATGCCCTCAGAGAAATGGGAAGGATAGAGGACTTTGGTGGCAGTGAATACACATCATTCGCCAGAATGGCAGACTTGGGAATTAAGATCGGCACAGCAAAAAACGAGACGCACACCAGACAAGCCAGCCAGAAGACTTGTTAATCAACATAGAACTGGTACTATTAGCCATCGGACGTTCATACTGAGGGGAGGTTCTGAGCACCTATGGACATGTCCGGAGTGCAATGAGGATAACCCAACTAACTAACTAACTAACTAACTAACTAACTTACTAACTAACTAAATAACTAACTAACTAACTAACTAACTAACTAACTAACTAACTAACTAACTAACTAACTAACTAACTAACTAACTAGCTAACTAACTAACTAACTAACCCCTTTCCTGCCTTGTCGATCATCTTGAGGTAGGCAACGATGTGGAAATGATTTTTTCCAGAACTCTTTGAGAATGAGGTTGGTCCCTTCAGTCACATGAAAACAATACTCAAAGAGTGCTTTGGTGCAGAGCTTCGTAAAATTGGTGGTGTTCGGAGGCAGAAATGGGATCTTGATGAACTTAAATTCTTCAGGGAGGTCATCTTGTAGGCCTAGGGGGAGTTTTACAAATCGTTGCTGAAGCACTTGCTGTGCAACAGTTGTGATTTTATTTAGAATTCAGAATTTACTTACAAAACAAAACACACACACACACAAAAAGAAAAACATGCTTTTGCGAAATTATTGATTGGTCGCCTTTGACCATTGTGAGGTATAATTCTTAAAATATAATTCAGCACTGATCGTCATCTAAATGTTAATTTTCCGATGATGTAAGCTAAAAACTCGGAAACTACTGAACCGATTGCTTTCAAATTTGCACACAACGTTGCCCTTGACTCCAAGCGTGATTTTTTGTCAGATATTCGCACAAACCATGAACAAAGAAAAGCTCCAGCAACGGTGAAATCATTATTTGTTTCCTTGCCGGCCCGGATTTGTTTTTATGTAATCGGCCATATTTGACTGCTGAGCTCTTATTGAATTTTGTATTATTTTATAATTTCATTTCCACTGTTTGCTTGAGTGTTTGTTAGCGTAGTTGTTAACTATTCTGCCTATCATGCAGGTGACCCGCGTTTGATTTCCCGCTAGGTGATATAAGTTTTTTTTAGCCCTTAACTGGGCGGCTGGCACGTTGTGTTGTGGTTTATGGCTAGGCTGTGATATCCACGCCTTTTTCGGTTTTGGGGTTTACAGCTAGCCTGCGAAAGCGGCGACGTGATGCTCAATGGTCATTTCACAGGTAATCTTCGTTCGCCCTCGAGAGGGCCGTTGGCACGTTGTGTTGTGGTTTACAGCTAGGCTGCGATATCTGCGCCTTTCGCCCAAAGACATCCGATTTCAGTTAAGTCCTAATTAGCCTCCCCGCAAAGCTTCTCCATCAAAAACTATTCGGCGATGACAGAAACTTTAAACTACAGTCCAGTTTAGTTTGGGTGGACACGGAAGCCAAGGTCAGTTAAAAGTCGTTCCCTCGGAGAGGAAGAGATGACGGGTGCGGGGCATTTTTCTCCCCTATTCGTGAGTATAGTGTACTTTTCATTGTGGGTTCCATCACTGGTTACGTGATGAAGTTGTTTTTTTCCCTATGTCCGGGGCAAAATCAAACTAAATAGTCCGCTAACTCCTCTTTTCTACACCGTCCTACACAGACTGTAGTGACAGTTTTTGTTGTTGTTGTTGTTGTGATGGTGTGGTGGTTGTGGTTGCAGTAGTACTGGTACTGGATGGGTGATGTGGTAGCTGTTACACTGGCTACATTTACTTCTCTGTACAAGTTAATGCTACCTATTTAAGTCTGGGTAGACACGGATTCAAAGATTAATTTAGTTACAATATTTCGTTACACTGTGACTTTCACATTCTTTGGAGAGGATGATATGATTGGGGGAGGGAAGGAAGGGGGGAAGGGGGGGGGGGGTGTTTATGCCAGACACAATATTATTTTAAAGTTCTAATTTCTCAACTATTTCTATTTCAATAATTTCGCCAGGTGATGATTTTTCGATCCTTAGGAGAGGGAGATATGATAGGGGGTGGGGAGGGGTTGGGGGGGGGTTATGCCGGACACAGTTAGCTGAGAGAACTAAAAATATTATTTTAAATTTCTCATTTCTTAACTATTTCTATTTTAATAATTTCACCAGGTGATGATTTTTCAATCCTACGGAGCGGGAAATATGTTTGGTGAAAAAGGGGGTGGGGGGGGGGGGGTATGCCAAACACAGTTAGCTGAGAGAGCTTAAAATATTATTTTAAAGTTCTTATTTCTTAACTATTTCTATTCTGATAATTTCGCCATAGATGATTTTTCAATCCTTCGGAGAGGGAAATATGACTGCGTCGAGGGGAGAGGAGGCGGGTATGACAGACACTGTTAGCTGAGAGCTATTTTCTTTTCTCTCCATTTCACCATTCTAGGCCACAGCAACGCGTGACCGGGTGCGTATTAACATATAATATAACTCCTTTATATTCCACTGCAACTGATATACACACACACACACACACACACACATATATATATATATATATATATATATATATATATATATATATATATATATATATATAGAGAGAGAGAGAGAGAGAGAGAGAGAGAGTCGTAACAAATTTGCAAACACTATAAAGCTATATAAGGATGCAGCAAGAATTCTAATCCTTATTATATGTCCTCCTTTTGTGTGTGTTAGAAAGAGTGTCTACTTTCTTGATATCATTTCCCTTAGGTCTTTTGTCTGGCAGCCTCATGAATTTGATTTTCCTTCTTTTGATTTGTCAATAATCTTTTGTTTTATGCTCCCAACTGGCGGTGTTAAGTGTTATGGGTGTGCTGTATGGGTTTTCACTATCACAGGAACGGAACAATTATGGGGTTACCGATTGCCTCGAAACTGGAACTATGATTAGCTGATTAACACCAAAAAAGGAGAGGGACGCAGAGCATGCACAAACCCCAGAAATCGTCAGTATATCAACAAAGTGTCCATTGTGTATATTTAGTCAAACACCCCCCTTCCTTCTTTATTTACGCACTGGTCACGTGATACTAATTTCATATTTTAAAATCATTCCTGGAGCAGATTCAACTTCAAGACCTTCAGGTGAGTAGGTAAGCGTCTAGTCACTGCCATAGTAGGCATCCAAAAGCATAGTGAAAGGTTATAGTTAATCGAAAGATTGTCCTCGTTGCACTTAGCTAAGTCCATAGGCGATTAGAACCAATCTTCAGTATATATTGAAATTCAGTATTTGAATTGAACAAAAAAAAAAAAAACAGTGAAGTTCATACAAGAGACAACATTGCAGATATCATCATCATCATCATCAGGTGCCTTGCTGACTGGCGTGGGTGATCATGCCTCTCCATAATCTGCGATCTCCTGCAGCATGTATCAGTTCGTGTGCTGACATACCTCCATGCCATGCAACAAGACTGTCAAGAATCTTCAGTCGTTGTCTTCCTCTATCCCTCCTTCCACAGATCTTTCCAGTGGTCACAACATGTTCTATTTTCCCTCTTCTCATAACATAGTCAAAAAATGATGACTGTCTTCTTCTGATGTCTTCCGGCTCCTGCCTCTTTCAAAACCTCTTGGTTACTTTTTTTTGGCTGTCCAAAGTATTTTAAGCATTCTTTTGTAAAACCACATCTCTGAGGCCCCAAGAAATTGTTGGCCTGCCCACCGATTGCCCAGGATTCACAGCCATATGTTAAAACTGGATGTGTGTAGCAAGCAAGAAATCTTTTTCTAACTCTCAATGACAAGGATATATTGCACAAGATTTTCTTCATTCTTAAAAATGCAGTTTTTGCCAGTTTTCTGTTTTTTTTTTAATTTGAGTTATGCTTCTTTCATCTGTACTGGTCCTAAAATAACCCCATCAACTTTTATTACACATTGAGGAATAAATCTTTTCTTTGATACCTCCATTACTTCTGTCTTCCCATTATTCAAACTGAGGCCCATTCTTCCACTTTCTAACACCACAAAGTCTATCATTTCCTGTAGTTCTTTCTGACTTGTTATCAATAATGTGTCAACAGCACAACGTAAATTGCTTATATTGTGCCCACCAACCACAATTTCGGGCATTTCAACTAAAGATCTCATTGTATATCAATATCTACAAATGAAGCAGAAATGCAAAATCCACCGTCTCCCCCCCCCCCCAAAAAAAAAAAAAAAATAGGTGGCCGTGCATAGCGTCCATTTTGACCTCAAGCATTATTTGAGGGTTAATAAACGGTCACCCCAGCAGTACCCTCATTATTAGCTGGGGAAGGGACTTAGGACATTACATCCCAGCAGGCGTCGCCCCTACAACGACCTGCCTGCCTTCGTTAATCAAGTAACAGAAAGTATTGTGAACAGCACTCATAGAAAGAAGTAGAAAGATAGAAGAACACACTAGACAACATAAAAATCGAAAGCTATAGTTACCGAGCCGGCAATTGAACCTGTCACCTCCAGACGGCGTCTGCGCCTCGCCATGAATACAAGTGCACTAAGATACATGGTCAACTAGGCACCCCCCAAAAAAGGTGTCTCATTGGCCATGTCTATCGTACAGCTTGAAATCCACGACTATGGAATACGGACAGAATTCATTTCAACCCATTGAAATGGCGCCATAGGTTACAGAAATTTATATTAACGAAGAAAATGTCGAATAACAATCACAGCAACAATTTACGAACACAGTAAGACCTTATTGCTTTGTCTAGAATACACAAACATTTAAGAAAGGTATTTGTTGGTAGGTTCCGGTGTGTATACGTCATTCCTATAAATAAACAGAAAAGGGGGGGGGGGGAAACCATTTGAGGCCGTTAAATATTATGAATTAATCAAGTAACGTTAACGACTGTTCACCCAACAGCCATGTAGTTCTTTGGCACGAAGGAGACACCTTGAACTTGGGTTTCGGACTGCCGACTCCCTACAAGATGTTATTTTATGTTTTGTTGTCACAATTGATGTCACTGCACATTGGGGATACCCATGCGTGCTCAGTTCTCGAAGCAGCAGCCACTCCAAAGTACCTCTTCTAATTGTTTCCAAGACGGCAAAGAGGTGCATCACCATGCTTTACTCCCATGTCACGCAATCGTGTTAGTGTCAGGGATTCCTCATTCTCCACTATATCTGTGTGTGTGTGTGCATATATATATATATATATATATATATATATATATATATATATATATATATATATATATATATTACTAAGCGCAATAAGGACGCTCTGATGACTGCTGTTTTTATTCTTTAGCGAGACCGTTGTAGGTGGTGTACGTACCTCAGGCATAGGTACATCGGCCAGCCAGGCAGCGGAGGTTGCACAGGCAGAGAAAGGCAGGCAGACTAAAGAGAATCGTACTGCTAATCTCACACCTACTGTGGCACCCATCTGTTGTCCGCACTGCTAAAAACTTTACTGGCTCAAATTAGACTTATCAGCCACCTTCGTACTCATAATCATTTATCATTACTACTTTGGATGAAAGTAGTCTTTATCACTCGTGATGGACGAACAACATATATATATATATATATATATATATATATATATATATATATATATATATATATATATATATATATATATGTGTGACAGAGATACCCTGCATAGAGGTTTTTAATATATATATATATATATATATATATATATATATATATATATATATATATATATATATATATATATATATATATATATAAACCTTTTATACAATATATCCCTGTCATTAAAGGTTAGAAAATAAATGCTTGCTATATACAGCCACTTTCAACATGTGGCTGAGAGTCCTGGACAATCGATAGGCAGGCCAAACAATTTTTTGAGGCCTCAGATATGTGGCTTTACAGAAGAATGCTAAAAATACATTGGACATCTAAAAAGAGCATCCAAGAGGTTTTGGAAGAGACTGGAGCCTGACGACAACTTAACGCAGACTTCAGAAGGAGACAGTCATCATTTTCCCGCTGTGTTAGGAAAAAAGGGAAAATGGAACATGTTGTGACCACTGGAAAGATCAGTGATTGGAGGGATAATTAAAGACAACGAGAGAAGATTCTTGACAGCTTGTTGCATGGCATGGAAGTGTGTCAGAACACGAACTGATACATGCTGCAGTAGATTGAGGATTGTGGAGAGGCATGATCGCCCACACCAGTCGGCAAGGCACACGATTATATATATATATATATATATATATATATATATATATATATATATATATATATATATATATATATATATATATGTGTGTGTGTGTGTGTGTGTGTGTGTCTCCAAATGCTGTTACGCCGAAGGCGGGGCTGAGGATAAGCTCTCAGTCTCCATGATATACCCTCAAGGCATGCGTCTCTCAAAGCCTCTGACAGCAAAAGTCCAACTCCTGGCCTTCTCGTGGCGATGTTTAAACTAACAGGAGAAGGGGCGAAAGCGGGTCTCTGGCGCTTTAACCGGACGCCTCGGGTAGATTAGGCTCGCCAGCACGGGATTGCAGCTCATCTAGGAGAAGGTAAACTCTGACTACACACCTCCACTGCCTTGTGGCCATACCCATTTTTGGGAAAGCGCTTCGGGAGTAAACCCTGAGGAAACATCCGTAGCTGGAATCCCTGAGGCGGTTTAGCATTGTATACAGTGCTATTCCGGCAATTCCTACAACGTCCTCGGTGTCAAGTTGTACTGGTTTTTGCTTTTCCCTTGGTTCTCGTAAGCCAGCATACCGCGATCGAAACCCACTGCAGTCGTGGTATGGGACGTCGCAGGTCGACCCAGCCTAAAATGGGTACCAGGATGGGCTGTCCTCGGAAAGTAAAGACAGCCGGCGTAATGCTGACCACATTACCCACAGAGTGCTGATGGTCTGTAAAAATATGGGACGCTCTGCCCATATGCCCGATGTGCCGAAAGGCGTGAAAAGGAAACTTTACTTTACTTACTTGGTTTCACCGGCGACGTAGAGAGGAGGTACTTGCTGCCTGGGCAACATAATGTACTCCAAATCAAAACGCCCTGGCCTGTGCCCTGGAGAGGTCACTCCAGCGATGCTTAACAGTTTCGACACAACACGGGAAACAGCAGTCACCGGTTAAAAGCCTTTGCTCAATTGGCGTAGAGCTAGGCGCCAGGGATTGTTTCCGACGATGGGAGAGACCATCGTAGCCTCATTGGACAGCTACCGCCCGCCCCAGCTGGGCAGCCCCCAGTCAGTAAGGTGTTGTCCTGCCACGATCCGTTTGCCTTGTTGGGTGCACAGGGCTTAGGGGATAACCCGACATACGGATTGTAATCCTTGTACCTACACAAAGAAGCCAAAAAATCAGATTCCAAGCTCTAAAGCTGGGCTCATGGAACGTGAGGACTGAAATGATCCGAAACGTAGACTTGAAATGTATCTTGGTTTGCACCAGCTTCAACGTCTAGGGTTGACACACTAACGCCACTCAGCTTCAAAGTACAATCTGTCAGTTTATTCTGGTCCATGTATTCAACATGCTTAAACAATTATTCTCAATTCTATCACTCGCGACATATTCGAACATTAACCATTCTCGCGACATAAAAACTACATCTTCAATTACTACGACCTTCTTCCCTGACTTCTGATGATCGACTGACCACGAGGCTAGCTCGGGCTTCGCCTCGCTTACTCCAACGGCCACAAGTATCTCGTGC
Source organism: Candidula unifasciata (assembly GCA_905116865.2). Lineage (NCBI taxonomy): Eukaryota > Metazoa > Mollusca > Gastropoda > Stylommatophora > Geomitridae > Candidula > Candidula unifasciata. The sequence goes on from CAJHNH020000037.1 coordinate 184,559, forward strand.
CGTAACTTGTAGCACGGACTTCCTGCTTGCCACAATGTACTCGTGGAGACCATGCGAAGCAGGGTCATCACAAGGACCATGACACCTGGTATTCTGGACGATCTGCAGCATATGAGCGATTTAAGGAAAACTTCAGTCATTAACAATGTAGACATTGTTGCCCTACAGGAAACCCAGCTCTCCTCCTCAGGTAGCATCAAAGAGAAGGACTTCACATTCTTCTGGCAGGGAAAACCATCTTCGGAGTCCATGGAACAAGGCGTAGGCTTTGCGATAAGGAACCGATTGCTTGGAACTGCCACACCACCTACAGGAGGATCAGAAAGGATCCTTAAAATTCAGGTCCAGACAAGAGCTGGACCAGTCACTCTGATAAGTGCCTATGCACCAACTCTGCCCCCTTCTCCCGACTCCAAGGACAAATTTTACGAGGAACTCATTTCCACACTCAGCGAAGTCCCGGACAGGGAAGCCCTATTCATTTTGGGTGACTTTAATGCAAGAGTGGGCGCTCTGCACAGCTCATGGCGATCCTGTATGGGACATTTTGGACTAGGAAAAATGAATGAAAATGGAGAGAGGCTGCTTGAGCTATGCTGTCTTCACAACCTCTGCATCACAAATACCTTTTTTGATCTGAAGCCCCAGCACAAGGTCTCTTGGAGACATCCCAGATCTAAGCACTGGCACCAGCTTGACATCATCCTCACTAAACGCAGTCACCTTCATCTTGTTAAGGTCACTCGCAGCTATCACAGTGCAGATTGTGACACAGATCACTCCCTTGTGTGCAGCAAAGTGAAGTTAATCCCAATCACAACACATATATGAGGATTCATCATCCCGACCCTTCCAGATTCGAAATGGAGTAAAGCAAGGATGTGTTCTGGCTCCCACGCTGTTTGGCATCTTTTTTAATGCATAATTGAGGCGTGCATTTGGGACAGCAACTGAGGGGATATACCTCCGTTCGAGGTCAGATGGCAATCTTTTTAATCTGTCCAGGCTACGTGCGAGGACGAAGGTGCACACGAGATGCCTCAGGGATTTTCTGTTTGCGGATGATGCAGCCATTGTAGCACATTCAGAGGATGATCTGCAGATCCTGATGAATCGCTTTGCAAATGCTTGCAAAGAATTTGGGCTTACCATCAGTCTGAACAAAACACAAGTGATGGGATTGAATGTTGGAAATCCACCAAACATTAGTGTGTATGACCATCAGCTGCTGGCTGTACATGAGTTTGAGTACCTACGCTCACGTATCTCAGGCAATCATTCTCTGGATGCAGAAATAAACAAACGTATAGGAAAGGCCTCTGCTATGTTTGCAAATCTCACAAAGAGAGTCTGGTCAAACAAAAAGCTAACTGACAATACAAAAATGAAGGTTTATGAGTCTTGTGTCCTGAGCACATTACTGTACGGCTGCGAATCCTGGGCTCTCTATGCTCCACAGGAAAAAAGACTTAATACCTTGTGTATGCGCTGTTTGAGACGCATCCTTGGTATATTATGGCGAGACCTAGTCTCCAACGAATGTGTGCTCACAAGAGCAGAAATACCATCAATGTATTGTATACTGAAGCAAAAACGTTTGCGCTGGCTGGGACATGTCTCCCGCATGGAGGATGGTCCTATTCCAAAAGATCTCCTATATGGTGAATTGGTAACTGGGAATAGACCTACAGGAAGGCCAAAGCTGAGCTATAAAGATGTATGCAAACGCGACCTAATAGATACCAACATAGGCACAGAGACATGGGAAAAATCAGCTGCAGATCGACTACTATGGAGACAGAGAGTGAAAGACGGACTGTCACATTTTGAAAGAAACCGAACACAACGAGCTGTGGAGAGGAGACACCGGAGAGTAAAACTGCCTCACAACGAGGGAGTATCTGTTTTTGTGTGTATCCTGTGTGGCAAAGGCTGCCATTCCCGCATCAAACATTACAGTCACAGCAGATGCTGTTCCCAAAGCCAGCGGCACATCTCCATAGTCCCCCGGGACTGACGGATGCCATTATATATATATATATATATATATATATATATATATATATATATATATATATATATATATGTATACAAAGCAATGTTTGTCTGTTACCTATATACTCGGAAACCACTGAACCGATTTACCTGAAATTTTTAGGATATGCATGTATTGATTTGTGGATGCTACCTGCCATAGTTTGAAATAAGGTGCGAAATTTGTTCGGAAAAAATTTCAAGCTAACATTTTTAACAAGCTAACATGGCAAAAACAAAGATAATGCATACAAACAAAACTGCCATGGAGAAGGAAATATATGTTAATGAGGAAAGATTGGAAGTGGTGGAAAATTTCGAATATCTTGGGTCACTGGTTACCAACAATGGTGACACAATGAAAGAAATTAAACGGCGACTATCAATTGCTCTTCAAAGACTTAAACAACTGAATAAATTATGGAATTGTACAGATAGAATTACAAAGGTCAGATTTTTAAGAGCATGCATCTTTCCCATTGCAACATACGCCTGTGAGACCTGGACACTTATTAAACAAGCGAAACAGCGCATAAATGCATTTGAATATAAATGTTACAGACAGGTTCTAAGAATATCTTGGGTAAAGAAAAGAACAAATGCATCCATACTTCAAGAGCTGAATATTGAAGAGGGTTGGCTAGTAAAGACACTAAAACAAAGAAAATTGAAATATTTTGGTCACTTGAAACGTCATGGAAGTCTAGAGAGAACAATAATGGAGGGGTATATGCCTGGGAAGAGAGGAAGAGGAAGGCCAAGGAGAAGATGGGTGCAGGATGTGGCAGATGATCTCTAGATGGGTGTATCAGACGCAGGACATCTTGCTCAGGATAGGAAGGTTTTCCGGAGGGTTGTTATGGCAGCGAGGTTCCGCGAGGGACATGCTACTGAATGAATGAACATTTTTATTTCTTCTACAGTATTTTAATTATTAAAGCCACTTTCGTACATGCACAGGCGCAATATTCGGGGCGCGCCCCTCAAATGTTTTCATTGTTTTTTTTATTGGAGGAGCGGCTAACGGAACAGTTAGGACGCTGGGCTCACGTGTAGGATCCGGGTTTGAATCCTGTTTTCGGCTGGTGTTTTTTCCCCTCGTGGGCAAAATAATAGACGGGCCTGCACAGCGATGTATATTTATTTTCCAAAACACGTTGCTGTGAAGTTTCAGTATTTTTTGAAGTTACTTCATTGATCTATATTTATGAGAGTATAACCGCTTGCGGTTTTGAGTTCTGTTAATCTAGAAAAATAATAAATTTTTTATTTATTTCAGTTACATATTTTAACTATGTAACTTTCAACAAGTGTAAACAATTCTCTAAATCTAGCACCGAAAAACGTCTACACATTATCTGATGACTTTCTCATGCCGCCTAAACCACACGCTCTAAAATATCGTCTAGCGTGTATTATTATTATTAATATCCTAATATGTATATATTTAAAAGGCAATGTTTGTCTGTTTGTTACCCAAAGACTCGGATACGTTTGAACATGATATGTTTGTTGTGATGTAGAAATGCTACCTGTCATAGTTTGAAATATGTGGCGATGAAAACTTTCTCAAAAAATCTTACAAACGCACAAAATGGATTCATATCGTTTAGCGGCTTTCCAAAACAATTTAAGCGCAGTTTCTGTGCATTTCCTTGTGAGTGGAGTCAAATTTAAATTTTATTTTCCAGTGAAACATCTACAGTGACATTTCATTTAAGCCACGTTCGTACATGCTTCGGTACGCATCTCTTGAATTCAAACATAAACATATTTGTTGATTTTTTCGTTGATTTTCACGGCTAAACGGTTACAAATATGGGCTTCCGTGCGGGAGACCCGGGTTTGAATCTTCAGTACTGCTGGTGATTTTTTTTTCTTGTTGATGCTTATTTACAAGTGTTCTAGAGTCCACCAACAGACTATCATTTTCTCTGCGCAGATAATGATTGCGAAATTAACCATAACAGACACGTGCTCCTTCTACTTTCTCTGCTTTGCATTTAGCCAAACCAATCCACAGCCCTGCATAACAGGGTACAGTTAGTATATATATATATATATATATATATATATATATATATATATATATATATATATATATATATATATATATATAGTTCCCTTCTGGCGTTGGCGATTATGGTCCTTCTAATCTTGCGATCTAGGACAGAACCTATCAGTTCTTTTTCCGAAACAGTAAAAATGTCAAGAAGCAGGTTATCTACTTTTATCTCTTCTTCAAAAAATCTTTTCAGTTATCGTATTACTCAGTTTTCCGGTAGAGTTTCTAAGAATCACTTTTTTTTTCTATTCTGATGTGTGTTATAATGTCTCCAGTGTTAGTCTCTCTCATCGCAATTATATGTAGGGGTGCATGAAATAGTGAATAATTGAATTGATGCGTGTTTTCAAAGATGGGCATGGCGAATACTGAGGTAATTAGTTATACATACAGATTGGCAAGAAGTCCGAAAAAAACTTTTTTTAAAAATCTGACATGTATACAAACAAAACACTGAGTGATGTCTCCTAGTGTTGTCAACGTCAGAGAAAGCGTAACAAAACATGATGCGTCTTTAGAAGTTTCAAACAGGAAAATACAGATGGAGAAATTGCACGATGGTTATAGCATGCTTAAATGAAAGCTGAACGAACTAATAAATAAAGAAGACGTTAAATATTTCTGCATTTTATGTTGTTTTAAAAATAATTTGTAGCATAAATTCAATTTTATACGTCCTAAGATCAGTTGCATGTTACTTAATATAATGCCTATCCGAATCTCTCTCTCTCTCTCTCTCTCTCTCTCTCTCTCTCTCTCTCTCTCTTTTTTCTCTGTATGTGTCTAATTCTTGGAATCGCATGTATTTTAGCAGTAGTAGAGATATTCTACATTGCCTATGTTAAAAGCCTAATAACACTTCTCTTGTGGATTCTCATAAAATCTCCACATTTAAATACTTCGTCAATGTTTAGTCAAGTAGGCCTAGTAGATCTTCTAGAAAATGTCCAAGCTACATATTTTTAAATGATAGAAGTCTTTTTTCGGTTGCTGTTGATTGTGATATGCAGCCGTTATAACCCTTAAGGACTCGCCACTATAAGCGGGTAGCAACTTACTGACGCAATCTTTTTCTCGCCCAAACAGTTAAACCTCTCAAATTGAAACATGCGATGTACTTGAAATGGCGTAAGGTTTGAAATTGTGTCTTTAAATCTGAGGGTAAAGGAAATCAGAATTATAAATCAACTCACAATCATATTAACATGAGAAAGCAGTTATGTTGACATAATATACGGATTTAGAATTTATATATATATATATATATATATATATATATATATATATATATATATATATATATACCGTCAAAAGTCACGGGCCACTTAGAAAAACCTTGGTTTAAACGATAAAACAAATCTGATATAAACGTAAGGAATATCAGTGAAAGTGGCATTTATTGTATACCAAACTGACATGCAAAGTAAAGAATTGGAAACACACATTTAAACGCAACTCACCTTTTTAAAAGTCACACAAAAAAAAAAAAAACTGTCTAGCAATTGAAAGTTAACACTTCTGAGAAGTGTATATTTTAAAAACGACTGGCTTAAATTCGATGTAATATTTACGTTTCACTTTCATAGAGGTGGTAAAGCCATAGACACAGCTCACTTTTCTCTTGGCTCAACTAACATAATAATGTTGTTAATTAAACCACGTGAAATTAGTTTTATTTTAAAATCAATTATGACCTTTAAATATTCTTCTAATAGATTATCTCCAGCTGTTTTCGAAGTTTAAACTCTTAAAGTTGCTATTGTTAGATCTGAATTAACCTGATTTTACCATCATGCCGTGCCCACAGGGAAATCAGATCGTTTGCTAACTCATTACTGTTGCAAGAATTTGTCTCTCTCGGTAAACAGTCGATAGACTGCAACATTTCTAGTTAACTGGCGTCATCAGAGATTTTAAAAGAGCAGAAGACCAAGTTTGGCCACGCAAAGACAAGTCCGATTTGTAAAACAATTTCTAGCCTGCCCAAAGAACAACGGACAGCATAGTTTCTCTTTGAACATGGGTTGGAGCAGCATTATCGTACGGGGACGAATAACATAGAATTGTAGAACACAGTTGGTACCATTCGGGTAAACGTTACTGCACAGCAGTACATACACAATGTCCTCAAGTATTTGTTTGCCATTTGCTAAAACTTACGAACACGATTTTATTTTTATGTACGACAATGGAAATACACATCGACTACGAGTACCACTCCGTTTCTCTTGCATATTATTGTTTTTTCCTCCGTGGCCAGCTATTTTACCTGACCTTACACAATTTTTTAAGCATATAGGAAACATGCTTGACAGAAATGTCTACTTAATCGATGTAACTACTTGCTTTCTGCCCATTTGGAGAGAACCGCGGTTGTTTATTTTCCACTGGAGAAAATGTCTTTGCTTAGAGAAACGGAGCCGGTAGATTCACAACCTCATATATAAAATGGAAGTGGCTGAGATGACAGCGACCTTGAGGTAAGTAACGAGTGCTTACGTCACCATATCGATTATATTGTTGCATTTTCTGCCGTCAGTGAGTTTAGTTCGAGTGGATAGTTAATTTATCCATGAGTAAAGAAAAATGGTGCTTCTGGTTTGCAAAGACTTTCTAAATGCATTTACCGAATCAATATTAACTGCATTGCAATGTGCGAGCGATTTCGTTGCCTTAAGAACAACCGATTTTTTTAAAGAGGGGGGGGGGGGGGGGGGGGGGGAGGATGCAGAATACTTAACTATGGTAAGGAAAGGCATTGTTAAGACTATCAGTGAGTGACTACATGTTTATGGCTAATGTAAAATGCTGGAGAACGCTTGACGATTTATGTTTTTTTCGGCGGTTGATACCTTGATTTAGTCTGGTTGAAAAATGTCCAAGAGGCCACAGGAACAGCTTTTTATTTAGACGGTAACGAGAAGAAAGTTGCCAGCCATCAGTAAATAAAAGACCTTGATTAGCCTTTTAGCGGTCGTTTTGGCTGTCGCTCTGTGGTCGGCTCTGTATGGTCAGACGTCTTGTCTGACGTTTTTTGACTGCACTTAGTCTCAACGCACAGTTGTGTCAGATCGGACCGGCTGAGCGACGTTAGGCTGGCTCATGATAATGGTACGTTTAATTTGTTAAGGTGGTGTTAGAATTGATTTTCATTGTGCATCATTGCTAGGAGATAGTTTAATGGCAGGTCGCTATAAGTGATTAGTTAGTATGGTGGCATTTTGAAGCTTAACGTACATGTTTAAAATATTTGTTTTTTTTTGCCATTGTTGAGGTAATCTCGCTGAGCCTATGGTGCCATTATCATATTTCCTTGTTAGCTGGAGATGATTAGCACTTTAGATTCTGGTCGAGCACGTTGGTTGTTGTTGATGTTTATATTGTGGACCACGCTGATTTAATGTTAAGTGAATTAAACAGATGTTCAATGTGGTAATCATAGTTCCAGATGTTTTCCGTTTAGTTTAGGACTTGTAGTTAGCGTGCCTGGTTAATTTGTTGCTTGGCTGATTAAATTTTACACAGAAGATCTCACGTCTGGACTAGAATATTTTGGTGTCTATCCCCCGGCTAACGAACTATTTTTCCTTTATTTTTCTTGGTACTTAGGGCTTTTCCCTTCTAGTACACTAAGTAATATATACAGCAACGCATACATGAATGCTTGATTTTACCAAAGTGCTAGTAGGAGGTTGACTCATAAAGTTAAAAAAGAATTGAAGTGGGTGCTATACTGTTTAAAAAAAATTCCCGTTATCCTATGATGTTTTACTGCTCAAATAAAATTAATAAAATAGTGACGTTGATTGATAAGCAAAAAGTGAAGTGTGCTCCATATTGTCCAAGGGAAAAAAACACATAGTTATCTAATGGCGCTAAACTACTAAAAAAGAAATATCTTCGGAAAGGGACATAATTTTGTCATGATTTTTATATTCAAAGTCTATGGATGTATTGCGTCTAACTCTTTAAATTGCATGCAAGAGTACCCTAGGGTTCAACCAAACAATTCACAGTTATTTTGCATCTGGGTCATTTATAGTTTTTAGGCTTACGGGCTTTAGCGTCAACTAAGGATAATACATAGATACAATGCGCCACAAAAGTTCAACCACTAAATTTCCTGAGAATCAGACAAGAAAGTAAAAATTAGTATTATTGCACTTGTTCGTGTTAGCCGAGCATTATACAATTCATTTACATTTCTAAAACCCAGGAGCGCACAATATCGTGCGCTATCCAAAACATATTATAGCCTGAAATGGCAGGTGACAGCTTATTTAATCACATGTAATTTAAATTGCATGGCGTTGTATACTGTTTGAAGAAAGCACTTGGAAGAAAATAAACAAAATGGTGATATCGTCTACCTCTCCTCTTAAGTGGCTTTATTACAAATCTTAACGTGACTTTCTCAATTTCCATTTTGTTTAAACGGCCTGGTCTAGGCGTTATAATACTAAATAGGATCTCAAAATGTCAGTTTAAGTCGCGGCTGAGTTTAAAAATCTTCAGAAAATTATCATAGTTAAATGTACATTGCACACTTTGTGTTGAGGCATATGAAATCTACTGGTGCTGAATGCATCGATTTCTCGTCAGACTTCTATGGAAATCTGCTTCTAGCCGAATTTATAAAACACGATTAATTAGTGCGATAATTTACCTAACATTTCTTGAAAATGTTTCCGAACAAAGTGTATTTAATCCAGTAATATATTATTGCGTTGTTGTAATGAGATTTCGTATTCCTTATTTCCTAAAACGCAAAACTTAATCTGAGGACAGGCATGCAGATTTAAAGGCTGAAACATTTAACATAATAATCACGATTATAACGTTACAGACTTGAGAAACGCATTTATATGCAATGTTGACATATGCTTTAAATAACTTATCACACATGACGCAGCATTGTGCTATGTAAAACACAGATGCATAGTTTAATAAAATGAACTACTCACTTCTGACAGTCATTGGATGTTGGTAATACTTGTCCAAGAATGTCTAGACATAAACTGTCATGATGAACTAATTGTCTGCAAGCAAAGGGAAGAATTTATAAGGATGGTACTATAAGCAATATAATTATAGCTTGTCATGTTAACTACAGAAAAACAAATTGCATGCTTTCATGTCAGGCGTCATCAAACATGATGCAGTTTGACAGGCAGGTTTTACTTGAAATACGAATCCTTTTTGTTTATAGTTGTTGTAAAGGGCCTTGCTTAGAACGGTTAATCACATTTGTTATTTTCATATGTGTATAATTATATACCTCCTAGAAAAAAAAATATATACAAGAATTTAAACTACAATACACAATGAGTTTCTGAAACACAATATGCGTTCCCTAAGGTTGTGGTAATAGTAAAGCTATAATGTGTCATAGGATGCTGATTCAAAACTATCCGAAAGTTCCTAAATATATTTAAGCATGTTAAAAACATATATACAACTTTTCAAATGGTAAATTATGAACAGCTAATAGCAAGCGTAAATGAAAGATGTTTGATGGAAAGAATATCAGACTGATTAGTAAGCTGTTCTGGAAACAAGCAGCAACTGTTAGATGGTAGTCTGATAGTCTGGTAGTCTTAGTTTCTGCTTCATTTCAGCAAACGGGTCACCCCATCTCTGCTCCGCTCCTGTGCCAACTAAAAACACACAGAATGTTTATCACAGTCCCTTGTGGAAAGATTGACAGACTGCTGTCTCAGCATATCTAGCATACACTTGCATTTAAGCATACGGTAGCCATCTGAAGTGCTAACACAAACAGTCCAACATAAGAAATGCAGTTCATCATTTATGATAGCAGAAGTCGCCAACAGATCAGCAGTTGCCCTACGATCAATTTTAATCACATTCGGGCACCGCCAACATTGCATGACAGGCATCGCGCCATTTTCTGAATCTACAATTCACACTACCACGTTGGTCACAGTCGAAAAAACATTCCAAAAGCAATCCGCAGCTCATAGTATCACGCCATGCATTTAACTCAGAAGCTGGGCGACGAAACTATATCCAGTCTACAAATGAAGCAAAAATGCATCGGCCACCGTCCGGCAGAAGCAAAAATTTGCCTCTGCTTCGAACAGTGGCCCGCCTAGCTGGGTAACTAAGGAAAGTTTTGACATAACAGCATTCAGGATAATCCTAAATAAGCTATAGATCTCTTCTAAAACGCCTTCAAAGAGTGTAAATACTGGTAGTACCTATTACCAAATGGTTAACTACTAGTCTTGAATTTCCTCCGAGTTTCCAGGGACGCACAGAACCACCAGTCACTCCCCGCTGCACATTCTCTATGGTTGCAGGTTTTAATTATCTTCTATTTCGCCCAGGAGGCGATAGATCACCTCTGCCTTGTTCGGTTACATTCCCCCCCCCCACCACCTCACCCCCCCCCCCCCCCCCCTCAAGTGCTGCATATATGCCTGCTTATTCCCAAAAAGGCCTAAATGGCAAGAGCAGATTATCCATGTGACTCTTACCACCTGCAACCTCTAGATTACTGGAACCCGTTGCATCCGAAGAAAACATTATGTTACTTTGCGAATCCGATAATATAACAATATATACATCCGATATTTTTCCAACCATTGGAACGCGAAGTTATCGTCTCAACCTCCATTCTCATGTGATAATGTCGTATACAAAGCTCTCATCAGGCTCTCATATACTTTTGCAACGAAGACTCAACCACTCTTACCCTGGCCACTGACCCATCAGTGTATACAATCACATCACCTGGCCTAGAGTTTTCCTCTATCAGCTACTGAAAATCAGCGTCTGCAAGTACTGTCGCCTATTCCATGCATTCCTTTGCCAAGGTAATTGTTACTTTGTGTAGCTCTTCTCTGCCCTCTGGAATCTTACCCATTCTTCTCCGTGGTTTATCTCGTTAACACTGCGTATGTATGTGTGTGTGTGTGTGTGTGTGTGTGTGTGTTGTGTGTGTTTGTGTGTGTGTGTGTGGGTGTGTATATATGTGTGTGAGATCTTTTCAGCCTAGCCTAACCAGGATCTACCCTTCTTATATATATATCACTTTTTGCAGTACCAATTTCCTCTAGAAGGATATGTTCTACATCACTTGCAACTCAAATACTAAACCCGGCGTGCAGTATACTTTGCATATCAGAAATAGTAGGTATAGACAGGAAATTTCTCATACACACAACTGGTGTGTTTCTTGTGCTTCCAAGAATCGTTCGCATAGTCTCATTCTTAATGCGTTCCAATGCCTCCAACTGAAAAGTCACTTAGGGCCTCACCAGTGAGCGGGGCGTCATTCTTCTTCGATTTGACGGTGTTTGGATGCTGAGGCAGATCAGGTGGATCGGTTAGTGGGTTGCCTCTTCTGGTCGGTAAGCTTTCCCCTAGATCTGCTTCCTCGAGACATGTTATCAACGAAGAACAAAACTGCTTCTGCTGTTTGGCCTGTCGCCTTGATGTATGCTTTAAGTGTGACACTGCTTATCCTAAGAAGGACCAGCAGTTATTTGCTATAGGCAGGTAGCAAGACTATGTGGTAACTCGCAGTAAGCGCTTGATTGCTTATCCTAAAAAGGACCAGCAGTTATTTGCTTTGGGCAGGTATGTGTTAAGGAGGACTAGCAGTTTTTTGCTTTGGTCAGATATTAAGGTTATGTTGTAACTGTGAAGTTTGCTGGTTGCTATATGAACATATAGCTCAGATCAAGTAACAGTCGTTGTCTATAGCTTTTATTAGACTAGTCTTTTCGTAAAAATGTCTTAAATCAGCCTTTCTTTTATATACTGTCTTTATTATGATATACTCGTAGATCGCGTTGTGTTCTTTATCTGTAGTTACTTTTTAAACTGGTTCTAGTGTTTGTAACTTCCATCTGGCTTCTAGTGCTGTCTGGTACTAACGGTTTAATCGTCGACTATAACATCTGAATAGTGGTACTATCTAATGTGTTTCTGTTAACCATGGATCCAAGTATGGCTGATATCTCAGTCTCTTATCTAGTTTCTATCCTTGAGGCTACTTGTGACTGGCTCCTCTCCTTCTAAGTCTCAAGGACTGAAGATTAAAGATACTCTTTTTTGAGGGACATCTGACTAGTCTTTCCTCTTCTAAGTCTTATAGACTGAAGGTGGTCAGCATTACGCCAGCTGTCTTCACTTTCCCAAGACAGCCCATCCTGGTACCCATTTTAGGCTGGGTCGACCTGCGACGCCCCATACCATGATAAAAATCCACGCAGCCAGCAGTGGGTTTCGATCGCGGTAGGCTGGATTACGAGTAAATGTGAATATACAGAACATTAAGTCGTATTTTGTGGAAACAAAAACTTCTCATTAAACAGGTTCTAAAGAGACAGGGAATTAAAAAAAAAAGAGAGTTACCGAGAAAAAAAGAGACGGGGTGGGGTGGGGAGAGGAAAGATTTTTCGACTAAATTAAAATATATAACACTCTTTTTGAAAACATTCTTCGAAAGGCAAGCAAACAAGAAAAAGATGAAGATGCCAATGGAAGGACAACATCAAAAGACTGATGAACAGCAGCCTGAGAGAGTGTCCATCCAAATCAAAAGAAAATTGCTTGTTGGTTAGCCACTGCAGGAAACCTTCATTGTGAAGACGTCACCTGATTGATAGATTGATTCACACAAATCACTACTGGCAACTAGTCAATTATGTCTGTTCACCGTAGACAGGAAAATGTTACTGCATGTTGATAGCCATTAAAATATTTAAACGGATGTTTAAGAAACAACTCTATTCAACAAACGCCACTCCTACCGTACCTGAATTTATCCAAAGTAAGAGGCCTGTCAGTACCAATACCCATAATTCTCATTGCCATGTCTGCTAATTCCTTGACAGGGCTGTTGTCATCGTTTTCATTCATCTCGTTATCGAACACCACAACATTGGTCTGGAGGTTGGTAAAGCAGAATCAATGAAGTACACAATGTTTATAATTCATCTTTACGAAGAAATCAACAAACCAATACACCACAAGCATCATTTAAAAAAAAAAATAATGGACAGTGTTTCAAATACAACATTCGTCTAAAATATACACCAGAATGGACAATACTTCTTTCTTCTTCTTCTTGTTCACCGGCTGTGAATTCCGGCGGTAAGTCGCGGTTGTTCGTCCAAAATGGACTTTTGGCTTTTACCTTGACCTGAGTTTTGCATGTACATCCGTTTTACTGGCTTATTTGTTCGCAGTTCTCGTTCCCCGCCTCTCCGGCAGATGTACTCCGACTTCGGGGGAGAATGGACAATACAGATCACGATCAATACTGCGATGGAGGGAATTGTTAATAACAAAGAATACTGGACGGAATAACCTGTTGACGACTTTTTTTTTTCAAATTTAAAAATACACTTGTATCGGTACACCAACTACAATTACACCTAATATTTTATATTAAAAATACGATTCTTTTTTTTTTTTTTATGTGAGAAACACACAGTCACGTGTTTATTTAATTCGATAAAGTGTTTTACAGATGGTTTCTGTTCTTTTCTTTCGCAAACTGAGTTGAGATGGTTGAAATCGAGACAGAAGCATTGCTGCTCAGCTAGGCGTTTTCTGGTAATGCCGAATATGTTGGGCGACGTAAACCAAATCTGACATCACACATTGTACTAAAGGCTTCGGCCGGAAGAGCTCAACGGGGAGGATACTAGCCTTATCATGTGAAGAGGAAATGCAACTTGAACACTTCTTATGGCAGGGCAGACCAAACCCTTAGTCTTGGATGGCAGCTGGTCTAGGAGGGAAGCTTCCGAAGCGTGCTTTATTCCAAGCTTATTGTTGTTGACTTTCCTTGTGAGTAAACACGGCAAGTCGAGCAAGGGATTATGAAGCATCATGGACAATACATGGTCTCAGCAATACTGCCCAGGTTTGGCCATGGCTACCTCTGCAAATTTTTTGAGACTCATTAAAGTCTATATATCAGTGGTTCTTAACCTTCCGAATGTGGCAGTGCTAACCACAGCCATACGAAGGACAACGAACTTACAATTTTTGTTAAACTTTTAGAAGAGGATACCTGTGGGGGTGGTGACCTAGAAACTTGCGGACGAACTTTGTGCTTGAAACTTACAAAGAAATGCTAATTAGGGTTGGAAATCACAGCAATAAATTCAGAGAGGGATGTGACAGGTTTTCAGGGGGTCTCCAGGAGTGTATTAACCTCACGGCCATTCCCAGGGAAATAAACATAATGACGGGAACGATACAGGCTAGTGAACCTCAGCAAAGCCCGTTCAACAAAGGAGAGAGGTAGAACAAAGTAGCATCAGAAGTATATAAACTGCTAGTGAGTGTGCAGGGAGACGCTTGCGCTGAGTGCACCGCGAACGAAGGGTGGCTGTGGGCAAATAAACCCATTTTAGGATGACGTCTATACAATGGAGCTGAGTCCATACTTCTGTTGTTGAACTTGCTAGATAATAAATGAAACATTTCTTGATGTTATGTAAGTAGTACTGTGTTTATGTTGAAAAATGTGATACAATTTTTTTTTTTTGCATGTTGGGTTATTGGCAGGACACATGATGATGATTACTATGGTATTTAATATGGGGACAGGAGTGATGCCATGTGGACAGATTCAAGTGCTTCAATGCTAGGATGTCGGTTTTTAAAACTCACTTCAACTCCTATATATATTCAAATATTTACACACAACCATATGTAATTATAATGATTTCTGGGAGCAGATTATTCTTGGAACACTGGAGGAAAGGAAAGTCAAACAACAACAAGAAACGGTCCGAACAGGCAGCATGAAGGTATACCCCGTGGTATTCAGGCCAAGAGGCCTAATATCGGATTTTACAGGCAGTTAGCATACTGCTGGCCAGTTAACTGGCTTAGCTGAGAATGAATTTTTAAGGTATCTATATTCTAGCCTGGTCCTCTGTGTTATAAGAGGAGACGCACTGGGCACTGGTGTCAGAAGGATAGTTTTATGCATGTTTTATGTTTTCAGTTTGAAATGAAGAACAAAGGCTTCTGATACGAGATAATTTAACTACTGATTGAACGGCACGGCACATGGTGGTGATGATTTTAATATCCAATAACTATGACCTGTAAAGTATAACATGAAACAGCAGAGTTAGCGCTGCGAATAAATAATAACGCCATGTGTATTCAAATGATGCAGGTTTAATGCCATTAACATTTAGATGTGATTTGAAGAGAGAATGATTTAAGAAGATATGTGAAAGTGAAAGTCATTTAGCTGGGCACCCAAGCTTGAAGTGTCCTAGGCAAGCTGCTGAGAAGATAGCACAAGGGTATAATAGAATTTACCTGTAAAGGGCCGGAATAGAAGTATCAGATGTTGAAGTGAGTGAGGGGGGGGGGGGTGGAACGCGATGCCAGGACTGTAGCAAGACTTGTTGTTGCAGAGGAAATGCTTGGGTATTCGTGTCGTAAAAGTAAATGGTGCATGTATAGTAAATAGTAATATGTGTTAAATGAGAAGTACATATGGGTTAGGGGATAGTGGTTATTCAAGAGTATAAGAATGCCTGTTAGAAGTAAAAACTATTCGTATAAAGAAGAGCAGGTGTTAGCAGTGTAAAATAAGATTTATGTTGTTGCTTTGACGTTGATGTACTAAAGGATTGTGAACTTAATGTGTTGTTTGAATATATTTAACATGTTAATTACACATCTGGCCATGGTACTGGGTTGGCTAGATGGTAGTCGGTATTTGGAAATAGAGTAGATGATATCTAGACAGCAAATAGCAGTATGGCTAGATTGTAGTCGGTATTGGCTTATTATTTGTAGACATATCTAGCTGGCTAAATAGGGAGTAACTGATTAATAGCAATGAAGGAGATTCTAGATGTTACTTGTCAGTTTATCGTTGAGTAGGAGAGATTCTGCTATCAGTTGCAATGCACGATGGGCTTTTTTATAGTGTGAGTAGACAGTGAGAACGCTCTAGTTATAACTAAGTGTAACATCTTTTGTATTTCCCTTGGTTGTGTAAAATGAGATGTGCGACTGTGTAATTCTCTTCATTAATAAACATGATTGTCAGTTGTTATTCTTTTATTCCTCTTGAGTTTTTTTAAGAATAGGAGTGGTACTATTATTTAGTTGTAGTCTTTATACCACTTTACTATACTCTAATCATTTGGGGTGTAGATTTATTATTACACTCTCCACACAGGAGAACCTTCTGTTCTCTCATACATTCTTTAACTATTATTCTTCTCGTCTGTCTCTCTCTACTTTTATATATCTTTTCACTTCTCTCTCCTTCAAAATGTACCTGTTACACCATTGCCGCAACCATTTAATACATGTTATATTTTCACAATCGACATTACTGCACACTAGGCATTCTCATGCAAGCTCAGTCCTCCGATGCAGCAGCCACTCTTAAGTACTTCTACTAATTGTTACCATTAGAAGCTGATTATATTGTCTCCTATCTCGGGATTGAATACGACAAAGACGTGCCCCACCATTAAGAAGAAACTCCACAGGGGAGCATGTACAGCAGGAGTCTACCAATCATCAGTAGAAGTAATCTCTCGTCGACAAATGTTTCGGCCCACGAGCTCCTAGACATTTTCAGAGAGTGGGCCAACCTGAGTTCATGAAGCGCAGGGTTGGTTTCTCCTGCTGCACGTATTACCGGATGTTATCGGACAGGGACAAGACGAATTGGTGACTTTGCAAAAGGTACTGTGAGATATGAAGTCTTTGCGTTAGCATAATTAAAGTAGTTTGCTTACCTGGACGACCAAGTGGCAAGCTTACGTTTTACCGGACACATGTTGGACTTTGTTGGCAGGTGGCAGAGGGACACTGGCAGACAATTCGGACACTATGGACTTTAAGGGGTCACTACGCAGTATTTTTTCGAATTTATGACAAAAATATCACTTTTTCAATGTGTCCGTTTTTGTAAAATTGATCATTTGTAGAATAGATTACACACACATTTTATGTCATTTGTAAACAATTTAGCATTAAAATGTTAATACTAAAGACACCACCCCATGCAGCTTTTTAATATTTAAAAAAAGTTTAGAAGTCAGTTTTCTCACAACTCTATATTTCTGTTTATTGTGTGTGTGTGACTAGAATCATAACATTTGATGCGGATACTCCATAGACATTATTATACGGACTTGTTTATTGAAATGTAGATTTTAGAAAGCTTTTGTTTAAAAAAAAATTAATTAACATCTTATGATGCCAATTTTTTTTTTTTTTTTTTTTTTTTTTTTTTTTTTTTTGTTTTTTTTTTTTTTTACTTTTTCAACAAACCTACATTTTAAAATTCTACGAAAAATATTTAGAAACATCTTCAAACTAAATAAACTAAACCTGTACGTCTACACAGGACAATAGTTTATGAATCCCAGTAATTTTTCAATATCTATGTTTGTTTTTAAAATTTTATGATTCTACGTACATGTTTTTCCCTAAGATGGCGGCTTTTGCCATGACAACCATGCTTTTTTTATAAACTCAAAGTGTGCAAATGTATGAACATATATCCCTACAAATGACTATTATACAATAATTTTTCTAACATTAAGTTTAAAAAAAATTGTGTGTGTAGTGACCCCTTAAGGGATAAGACATGCTTTTCCACAAGACACCCAGACCAGCTCACCGAGGCCCGTCCCCCACGACGTTCCGTTGTGTCCAGAGCCAGCTCGAGGCCCTCTCAGCAGCCTCGCCTAATTGATTAAGTGTTTGCTTACGTTCATTTCCATGTAATCCTAGTTGTTTAATCACATTGTAAAGTGAAGTGGAAACGAGACCTCTTGCGCCTACCTCGACGGCGAAGATTCTTACTGTGTACGCTTCATCTCTCCTCAGACCATCCGCTAAGTCACTGTACTTCTCGAGCTTGTACATATGGCTTTCGTCCATTTGCGACTCATACGGCACGGTCAGCTCAATCAGGATAAGCTGCCGTTTCTCCGCAGAGTGGAGAACTGTGTCTTGTCGCAGGCCAGTCTTCCAGATTAGCTCAGGGTACTTTTCATGACCAGACAGGTCAACCGCCAGTAACCAGTCCCTCGCATAGTCTAGCATCGATGGAGCGTATGCGACTTTGTTGAGTTTACCTTTATAAATCTGCCCAGCCTTAAGGAAGCGTACGGACGACACGGTAGGACTGGCCCTCGCATTGGCCCTCATCCTAGCTTGGTCCAGAACGGCCGCTAACTCTTTCAGCACCTTGTTTTGGTGCCAAGTATACCTGCCTTGACCGTAGACATTTCTGCACGCGGACAGAACCTGCTTGAGCGTCTGTTTAGCTCTGCATAGCAGGCATGTCGGGTTGTTAGCCGCACTCCACTTTATCATGTTGAACCGAACGGTAATACATCGTAGGCAGATCGAACGATAAAGCTCAGTCGCAGCGGGGCCATTCGCCAGATCTCACCCCATGTGAGTACTTGTGGTAAAGCGCTCTCTAAGCTGATCCACTGACCCTGCTGCGACTGTTGGGCTACTTTCTGGACCCTAACCTTGTTTTCGTTATCTCTGATTTGCTGGATCACCATGTCTCGGCGCTGTTTGGCTGTGGCTTTGGACCACCAACTGACTTTCTCGTGACCTAGGCCTCGACAGTCGGTTTGATTTTAACCCATAACCTACCATGCTTTACTCCCATGTCACGTAATCGAGTTAGTGTCAGTGATTCCTTATAATCCCTTCCGTACAGCTTTGAAGATATCTACTCTGTCCCTGCTTTTTTTCCGCAATCCTTAGTGCCGTGTTTGCCAGTTGGTCAGCTCGTTCATGTCCCTTTACGCCCGCATAACATGGTGTGTAGAACCGGGTTACGGAGGTTAAGTGCGATTTTCGACTGCTTTCTACCCATTCAGAGAGCATACCGCCTGTTGCTATCTTCTGAAGCATATATTTGGAGTCTGATACAATAAATGCCTGTGTGACGGTGTGCTCGGATACCCATGCTAAAGCTCTAGAAGCAGCAGCTATTTCCATGGTCATGCTAGACGTGGTTGTCTGGTAAGTGCCGCTGTCCTCTTGTATTGTTTTTCGCCTTCTTTGCCCTGTGAATGTCCATGCTAACCTTGTCTCACGCTCAACGGATCTATCTGTGTAGATGATGATATCTTCTGGGTCTGAATGCTGGTCTATTAGTTTCCTTACTTCTGTATCTAGGGTCGCAGCAATTTGATTCCTGCAGTACCTTCCAAGTATAAATACACTTCTTCATGTTGTGGGGAACCTCAACCGAAAAATATTACGTTGCTACTTCATAACTCCAGTGATGAAGTGTTTTCTAATGGTCTTATGCGACCCATGTGAAAGGCTAGTTTCACCGACAAAAGGGTTGCGACACATAGGATGAGAACCGCTGGTTAAGATGTTTTTTTTTTTTTAAGGAAAGAAAAAAGAATAAGAAGCTGAAACAGAATCCACTTCTATTTGATGCAGGTTTGCCTTTAGCTGATTCTGGAGTATTAATGATCAGCTACCACCCCCTCAAGCTTGGGAACCCACAGCCAGTGTGGGTTTGATCCGCCACAGCCAGGTTTGCTTCAGTGGGTGCTTGGAGCTAGGATAAAATAATATTCACACGCTTTAAAAGCACATAAACCATTTAAAGAAAAAAGTAACATAAATTCAAGTTTTTGTGTGCCACATGAAATTTCCAGACTATGTGTTTAAAGTTTTCCCATTGACCTGGAAAGCCTTAATCATGTGAGAAAAGTTTGACTTCTGACTTTTGGCAGTCCAGGAAACATCACCTAAATTTGTGTGTCCTACTTTCTAAGTGTCTTTATTCTTCGTCAGTCGCTAGATATTTCTTTCATCGTTATTATATGATGCTTTTTTTTCTGAAAGTGACTTTGTTAGTATTTTGTTTTTCAACCTTCATTCCATTTATTGCCATGTGTGTTGTTGATATTCAGTCAGATTTCTAAGTACTGTGCTCTGACTGAGATAGTGATACCATAAACTATGAGATAGTGATACCATAAAGTATGAGGACTTTGAAAGTTGGGAGTGTCCAAAAAAGTTGTGCCCTGGAAGTTCTTTGGCGTCAAAAACATTACCTCATCAGTGGAATGGTGTTAGGTAGTTGTTAGAGCTGCGGGTTTGCCGCCTAGACCGATAAGAGCCACCATCACAACATTTTGCTATTCCAGAATGGCTTGCATAACTTGCATAGTTAGGAGTGAAACTAATTTAGACACGTAACGACCTATATTATTTAGAAGCATAAAAGAGCTGAGTAGTTTTTTTTTAATCATGAACGTATCCAATTACCTTGACAATGTTGAATACCTCCAGACTGCTGAGCTGACCATCTCCATTGATGTCGTACACATGAAAAACAAATTCTGACTTGAGATTTAAATTTGCTGTTAAAAAAGCGCATATACATCTGCAGAAGTCTTTCAGTCGAACATCCTTTCCTATCGTATACCTCAAAGCTGTACGATACAAAAAAGAATTTAATAACAATATATGCATAACATTAAAAATACTTACAGCTCATATGAAAATAACCCAGATGCTTTAAATTCAGTTCTTAAAACTCAATTCAACTGCTATACACACACATACATAATATCAGTGTTATAATTCTTTTGTTTGTCACCCTGAAGTGATAATTAAACGCAATGCACTTTACTATTGAGTAATGCTAGAAAAACAATACATGTGATATTCTTCTTCTTCTTCTTCTTGTTCACCGGCTGTGAATTCCGGCGGTAAGTCGCGGTTGTTCGTCCATGAAATTTAAGAGTAATATATACAAAATAAGATACAAATTGTGTGTCATTTAGAGCTTACAGTTAATTTAAAAAAAAAAAAGTTAATCAGATATGTGGAAAGGGCACCATATTTTTACAGACCAATCGACACTAGGTGGGTAATGTGGTCCGCATTACGCCGGCCGTCTTTACTTCCCAGGACATACATCCTGGTACCCAGTTTAGGCTGGGTCGACCTACGACGTCCCATAACAGGATAAAAATCAATGCAGCAAGCAGTGGGCTTTGATTGAAGTATGTATGTATGTATGTATGTATGTATGTATGTATGTATGTATGTATGTATGTATGTATGTATGTATGTATGTATGTATGTATGTATGTATGTATGTATGTATGTATGTATGTATGTATGTATGTATGTATGTATGTATGTATGTATGTATGTATGTATGTATGTATGTATGTATGTATGTATGTATGTATGTATGTATGTATGTATGTATGTATGTATGTATGTATGTATGTATGTATGTATGTATGTATGTATGTATGTATGTATGTATGTATGTATGTATGTATGTATGTATGTATGTATGTATGTATGTATGTATGTATGTATGTATGTATGTATGTATGTATGTATGTATGTATGTATGTATGTATGTATGTATGTATGTATGTATGTATGTATGCATGCATGCATGCATGCATGCATGCATGCATGCATGCATGCATGCATGCATGCATGCATGCATGCATGCATGCATGCATGTATGTATGTATGTATGTATGTATGTATGTATGTATGTATGTATGTATGTATGTATGTATGTATGTATGTATGTATGTATGTATGTATGTATGTATGTATGTATGTATGTATGTATGTATGTATGTATGTATGTATGTATGTATGTATGTATGCGAATGCATACTGGAGAAAAAATTGTTTGCGCGTCAGTCAACCTAAATTTCCCATTCCTATTACTTTAGCAACTCTCATTCACGCGTCTAAATTACAGTCTATTTTAACCTTTTACGGAAACAGCCACAAACTAATTTAAAGACCTATACACATAAGATAAGAAATACACAGAGGAAGACTTACATCTGTATAATGATGAAATCATGTATCTGTTTGTCATATTGAATTGCCTTATCATCTGAGCTGTAAATATTGGCTCATCGATGTCCCCCCCTCGCTCAGCTCGATTTGCTCCTGCTGCACGTATTACCGGATGTTCTCGGGCAGGAACAAGACGGAAATGGTGACTATGTAACAGGTTCCGCGAGATTCGAAGTCTTTTAGATGAGTCAGTATAACTTTACGACCAGTTTTCAAGCTTACGGTTGGTTTATCGGAGACATGTTAGACTTTGTTGGCAATTGGCAGAGGGACACCGGCAGACAATTCGGACCAGATGGGCTTAAGAAATAACACTTCGGTCTATAGGACCGTTAGTGGTTTGTTTAAGGGAACTCCTAACTTGTCATGTATATTTTATGTTGTGTCATATTGTTGTTTCCACCTCTCATAATTTAATTTGGTTATACAAGTTTTTCGTAGCAGGTTTTTTTTTGGGGGGAGAGGGGGGGGGGGGGGAGAAAGGGGGAGGGGGGGGGGGTGTCCAGTGTTCAACGTTTCGCTGTATTTCTGCCATAATGTTTCTTTAGCCTTTCTGATAATACTGCTGGCTATCGTTCTTGTCGCTCTGTATTCTTCAAGATAATTTTGATTTTTACTTTTCTCTTATGCGTGGTATCTGCATTTCTTCTCCTTCACTACTGCTTTTACTTCCTCGTTCCACCAGGGTGTTGTTCGTGGTGGTCTTCTTCTCTTCTTTACTATTCGACATAATTTTTCTGTTGCTTCTGAAATTGATCTGTTAATATTTCCTATTCCTTTTCTATTGATTTAATTTCTTTAGTTAGCCTGGTATAGTCTTCAGTTTTCCAATATGGCAGAACGTTGTTGTGTTTGAGCTCATGAGCCATGACTTGGCTTTTTATTCGGCGTATTTCCCGTAGACCATATCAAAATATCTACTCAAAAGCATCGCAGAAACGTGTTACACTGCAAGATATTTTTTCGAGACCTTTATGGTGATTTTAAGTTGTGATTTTAATGTGTGTTCGATGTGTGTGCCGCCGATGGACATCATGGAGGCCTTAGCAACAACATTGACGACCTCTGCGGCCAGCCGCATGTGACAATGTTAGTCTAACACGAAGGACTACGTGCGTTAGATCCTCTTTACTTGTTCCACATATATGTAATAGCGACATTAAAAGGTGGAAGTGAAGAGGACTTATTGGCCCGCAAACATAATGAGAAAGTAAAACGTGATGGGACCAGAAAAATTATTACTTAAATCGGAAACTATAGGTCGAAAGAATGCTCGAATTCTTTACCTTTACTTAAATTTTTCCAGTATCAAACAAAGAGAACCTATCCTGGACAAATTAGTATATAGTGTTGACGTGATTGTTCTATAAGGAACAGTCGTAGGTGACAATACACTGAAACTCACAGGATTTGATACGTTTCATAACAAGATTCACGGGGGACAGGCTATTCTTGTCGGAGATAATATCGAAGCCCATGAAGCTGACATGTCTAAATGGCAAGATGTCAGCCTCCAGTTACAAGCTGTTACAATACTTTCGACATGGTCTTTCATACCATAACGCATGTAATGGTAAAGTAGGCAGAGAAAGAGAAAAGCAGCCAACCTAACTATCTGAGATTGAATGAATAATGAAACTATCAGGCAAATTGTGGGAACGACACCTTGTACTAGATTCATCAAGAAATAGGAGATCAAGTGGTTTGGCCATCTCGTTAAAATGCAGCAAGATCGAATACCACCACAAGCATTACATCTCAGAAGATCAGCTACAAGAGCAAGCGGGCAGCTGCGGAAAAATGGATCGACAACATAAAAGACACTCTACGCCTTCACGGCTTCAATAGCCAGTGTAAGCCAACGCGCACTGAATCGCATATTATTCCTTCCAATGGCGCTTAACTGCAGAAGTGGTTTATAATGATAATGATGATGAAGCAGAGAAAAGTGTATGTGCCTTCAAGAAATAATGCAAATAGAACATAATTTTCTGTGGCGATTTCAAGGCTAGCATTTGCATATGGAGCAATAGTTCAACAAACAGACCCAGAAAGGGAGGGGCGGGGGGGGGGGGGGGATTAGGAGGATGCCATCCATGGCGGTAATGAACCTACTCTGCCTAAACTATGGAAGAATCATCAGGATTGCCTATCAATCAGAAGAAGAAGACAGTGTGCTCGACTTGGCTTAAGTTTCAGCTGGACTTAGTACACACTGTAGTTGGTATGTACTAGGTAATCATGGCAGTGACCACTGTCCCTGAGGTTATTCTTTTAAAAAAGGGTGTCAAGCCACAGTAAAATTCCGTGATATAAAAAAAAAAAATGTACACTATACTCACAAATAGCGGAAAAAAAAACCCGCACTCGTCATGGTTCCCAGTCCGAAGTGACGATGTTTAATAAACCTTGGCATCCGTGTCGACCCAAACCAAACTGGACCGTAAGCCTTCTTAGTTAACAGTGTCTGTCATGAACGAATAGTTTTTTATCGAGTGAATCGTCGGGGTGGGGCAGGGGGGGGGGGGAAGGCTAATGTGGACTGTACTTAAATCGGATGTCTTAGGGCGTAAGGCGCAGATGTCGCAACTTAGCTTTAAACAACAACACAACGTGCCAATCACCCCTTTGGGGTAAAAAGAAAAATTAGTACCCAGCGGGGAACCGAACACCCGTTATACACCTACAACTCTACTACCGAAGACTGAAGACTTTAGGTCAGATATCGCAGCCTAGCTGTAAAACACAACACAACGTGCCAACCGCTTTCTCAAGGGCGAACGAATATTACCAGTGACATTAACATTGAGCATTACGTCGCCGCTATCGAAGGCTAACTTTAAACCCCAAAATCTAACGGAACAAAAAGCGTAGATACTGCAGCCTAGCTATAAACCACAACAGAACGTGGCAGCCACCCAGTTAGGGGCAAAAAAAAAATTATATTCCCAGCGTGGAATCGAACACCTATCACCCGTGTAACAAAAGCAAATTGCTTACAACTAACTACGCTACTGAACACCCAGGTATTTTAGTATAAATTAAAGTATATAATATTAATGTGACGGTCGGTGTTGCACAGTCAACGGTGGCCAATTCTTTAAAAATAAATCCGGTCGGGCAACGAAACAAATAATGATTTGACCGTTGCTGGAGCTACGTTGTTCTCGATTTTATTACAAAAAATAACGCTTTGAGTCAGAGGCAACGTTGTGTGAAAATTTGAAAGCAATCTGTTCGGTAGTTTCCTAGTTTAGAGCTAACGAAACCGGAAAATTAAGATTTTTATTAATCTAGAAGAATAAATCATCAGAACTGGTCGCTGCAAAAACTTACCTGATAATTCAACCAGTGATTTTACAATACGATTTGCTTGAATCTCAAGTTTTCGAAACGATGACATTATCGACTGATGTCACTCGTATATGCCACAAGCAATATCTGCCTCTCTGGAGATATAACAGTCAGACAACAATATTAACAACAACAACACTAGTGTACAACCGTTGCACCAACACTCGTAACATCACTAGCAGATCGCCATCCCCCTCCTTCCTATTATTTTTTGTTAGAAGATGCATGCTGACATGTAGCTTGTCTTTTACAAATTGAAGTTGACATAGGAGAATACACTAGAGATAATATTCTTTTGTGCAGTGCTCAAATTAGGATTTGTTCTTGTCACCTTCGAATGAAAGCCTTATTATTATTATTATTATTATTATTATTATTATTATTATTATTATTATCAAGTACCTTGCCGAGTGGCGTGGGCGATCATGCCTCTCCACAATCTGCGATCCACAACTGGTGAATCAGTTCGTGTTTTGACACCCTCTCCATGCCAGAAAAAAAAAAAAAAAAACGTTAATAAACTTCTCGCGCTGTCTTTTACTGTATCTCTTTTCACAAATTTTTCCAGTGGTCACAACATGTACCAGTTATCTTTTCTCATAACATGACTAAAAAATAATGATTGTCTCTTTCTGGTGTTTGTGTTAAGTTGTCTTCGAGCACTCGCCTGTGTTAAAACATATCGGTTGCTCTTCTTAGCTGTCAAAAAATTCTAAGGATTCTTCTGTGAAATCCGATCTCCGAGGCCTCAAGACATTGTTCGGCTTGTTTATTAACTGTCGAAGATTCACAGCATTATGCTAAAAATTGCTGTTAATATCATGCGAGAATTCTTTTCATAACCTCTAATGACATGTGGATGTATTGCACAACATGTTTTTCATTTCGCGCACACACACACGCACACGCATGCACGCACGCATGCACGCACGCACACACGCACATTTACACACACACACACACACACACAATAAGGTCCCGTAAGCCACACGAGGAGTCTGGATGCAAAATTTCAATATTGTGTACACAACTGAATAAATGAATCAAGTACTGACATCCATGCACTACTGACATTTCCACACATGTTCCATTTCCTTCTTCGGTAGGCAAAGAAAAGTCGACATGCTAATAGTACAAATTGCAAACTGATTAAACGTTCAACTATGTTTTCCCATCAGTGTTGAATAGCTTCCAAACCCTGTGCATACCGACCGTTGAATTAGTCAGTCAATGTATGATGCCTCTATCACGTCCGCTTTGTTATTAACTAATTTACTACCCGAGAAGCCACAGCAGCCAATCAATGACCCTGCATATGATCCCTCACACACATAGTTCCTGGACAGAAAATGCATGACATGCTCCTGATTTAAGTCTCATCAAGTGTTGCAAGCCACTCTACGTAGAGGGCGGGAAGGGGGGGGGGGGGTGGAACACCAGTTACTATTTTTGGAAGCATGCTCCGTGAGTCCGTTACAGTTACATCGTGTCGGGCTGTGCTGCTCTCCAGTCATTTTAAAGCTGCCGTTACTGCCTTCACTCCCATTCGCACACTGGATGTTGTAACGTTATAAATGAGGTTCTCTGTTCTCAGTGTCCTTTCATCATTATACTCAAACCCCAGATATTCTTTCTTGATCCATCTGTGTTTATAATGATGTTTCCTGGGAGCGAATTTTAATGACCAGCTCTTGGACTTATCACTTTTTATCCACCAGCTTTGCTCTTGTGCAGCAATATGGCATCTTACATTCTTTCAGAAGTTGTTACAATAATCAGTCATGGTGTTGTTGACGAATAAACGTCTGGACAGATGGTGATGACTGACATTCAAACAATGTTTTCGTCTGCCCTACAGATAGATCATTTTTTGGGGGGTATAGTTCTGGTCTCAAAGTGGACAAGCATTTCATTTGGGCAGTCAGAGTTGGGAATGTTGCTGATAGCAGCTGTTGACTGCAGTAATTATTTACAGAAGGTTTGTGCTAACAAAATATTACTAAATCCTGCAGTATTTGGAGGACCATGTAGCACTGTTAACGTGGTTGAGTGCTTCATTTTCTGTGTTTCACCCCGAACAGCAGAGACGCTTCTGCCGCTTGTAGCATACGGCTTGGCACAACGGTAGTCTCCAACGAAGGGAATTGAAAATATTTCTACATTGATGTATTTTACAGTGACCAAACACAACAGATTGGTCGACCCCACCACAGGTGAATATGCGCGGTGCATCCAAAGCACTTGGAGAACGTCAAAGAAAAGCAACAATAGCCAGAGTGGGACGTACAGTCATCTCTTGGAGCCCTACGTTGGTGAGTTTGTGTCAACACAGACATGACATTACCAAAACGATCGAATTATTGTCATAACATCCCTAGAATACTGGACTTTCCCAGAAACTCTAGGATTTTCTTTCTTTAGAGTGAATTAAAAATAAGGTACCCAGCTGCCTTAACTGGGTTGATTATAGAGCCTGAGTCCTCTCACCACTCCCCCACCTTGTCTATCGCCTTCTGCAGTTCTCTAGATATTTCTGTTTTATTCCTTCCCTATCTAATTGAAGTAATGCAGGTCATTAGAATTCCCGTCAACCACATATAGTTAGGGTTGAATGGTACTTTCTGAAACAAGCTAAAGAATTTAAATATCTAGTAAGTATATTCCCGAAGGACGGGAGAATAGATCCGGAAATAGAGGCAAGATACCAACGAGCTAGTGTACTTATATACCAACTAACTCCGTTATTAAGACATCCAAACATAAAGAAACAGATTATAAACAGTCCATTCATACGAACACTGCGCCACCAGTGACAGACCTGAACATAACCAGAGGCTAACCTAATAAAATTAACACCTGTGACATAAGATATCTGAGAAAATCCGTCAACTCAACCATCCGCGACAGATTTATAAATGATTTTATCTGACAGACTGCAGGAACCGCACCATAAGTAAAATCATTAAGAAACTGAAGATTTTGTGATTTTGTCATTTAGTAAAAACTAAAACCCAAACAAATACCAACACAGGCGCCACACCTGAAAACAAGAAGTTGCCCTAGGAGATAATTTACTTCTTCTTCACTTCTTCTTTTACCGCTGTGGGTGTCGAGGGAAATATAAGGTTCTGTTTCTAGCTCTTCTGGCTGCCTCGACCATAGGCACGTTGACGTTAAAGGACTTCTACATCGACACAGAATGACGAAAGCCATTCCTGCCCATCAAGCAATTGATCGCAAACTTTTCCTCCCCACTGGTCTTAACGGCAAAACTGGAAATTGATTATGATGATTTTTCAAATACATTTTTGCTCTTTATTCTATATATTGAAATTTGAAAAAGACAAAAACCATGATATTTAGCAAAGAAAATAATCAGCTAACAATGAATATCACAGTGAACAGGGTGAAATTGGAACAAGTCAAAAATTTCTTATATCTTGGACAAGTAATAACATGCGACGGCAGAAGTGAAACAGAAGTCAAGAAAAGAATAGGGATGGCCAAAAACATTTTCAACAACATGCCAAAGTTACTGACATCAAGAGAAATAAGCAATACATTGAAAATGAGAATTGTCAAATGTTATGTATTCTCAACATTACTGTATGGCACAGAGACATGGACAATGGACAAACAACTGGAAAATCGTGTCAGTTCTTTGGAGATGTGGATATACAGAAGATTAGGTCGTATTTCATGGAAACAAAAGCTATATAATACAGAGGTACTGAGGATATTGGGAATGAAAAGAGAGTTGCTAAGTGAAATAAAAAAGAGACAAGTGAAATATTTTGGTCACATCAAAAGTCATAACAGTATTGTTAAGATCATCCTAGAGGGAAAGGTTCAAAGTAGGCGAGCAAGAGGCAAACAACGTTACAAGGGGGAGGATAACATCAAGAGATGGACGAACAGCAGTATGAGCGAGTGTACATCAAGGGCAAGAGACAGGGCTTGTTGGAGATTCATTGCAGCCAACCTTTATTGTGGAGACCTTACCTGATATATATATATATATATATTAAAATAAATAATACAAGTAAATAATAGGAGTTTATAATCGACATGCTATTAAAAAACTGAAATCGTGGTAAGATTATACTAACAACAATATAAAACAATTGTGCAATTGCAGTTGTTGATGATTACGTACATGAAAGAGACTTAGTGTTGATGAATCGTTTATCGAATGTCATAATCTTAACGACCAAACCAGTCTCTAGTTCTGAATGCGACATTCATAGTTCTCTCTTCAAATCGGGAAAATCTAATTGCGCATTTTATTGGTATACTATTTGTGGATTTGTAGAAGAAAAAGGTACAAACAATGCCATATACATCCTAAGGACGTTGTCAGAAAGAGCTATAAAAAAAAAGACTGATTTGTACTTATGCTTCATAGACTATATAAATTCATTTGACTGTGTGAAGCATGAAGAAGTATTCAAACTGTTAGAAAAATTAAACATTGATGGGAAAGATCTACGAATAATAAAGAATATGTTTCGGCAGCAAACAGCAGCTATAAAAATTAACAACTGCTTAGGTACATTTCAAAGCATAAAGAGGGGCGTACGATACGGATGTGTATTGTCACCTGATTTGTTTTCAATATACAGTGAATATTTAATGAGATCTTTAATTGGTATGCCTGGAATTGTGGTTGGTGGGCACAATATAAACAATTTACGTTATTGCTGATGACACAGTCTTGATAGCAACAAGTCAGAAAGAACTACAGGAAATGATAGACATTGTGGTGTTAGAAAGTGGAAGAATGGGCTACCGTTTGAATAATGGGAAGACAGAAGTAATGGTGGTATCAAAGAAACAAATTATTCCTAAGCGTGTAATAAAATTGATGGTGTTTTTTTAGGACAAGTACAGAAATTTAAGTATCTGGGCACATGGATAATATCAGATGGAAGATGCATGACTGAGATAAGAAACAGAATAGGACAGGCAAAAACTGCATTTTATAAAATGAAAAACATCTTGTGCAATATATCCTTGTCATTGAGAGTTAAAAAAAAGAATTCTTGCTTGCTCCCTACATCCAGTTTTAACATATGGCTGTGAATCCTGGACAATCGATAGGCAGGCCAAACAATTTCTAGAGGCCTCAGAGATGTGGTTTTACAGAAGAATGCTTAGAATACCTTGGACAGCCAAAAAGAGCAACCAAGAGGTTTTAAAAGAGGCGGGAGCCCGAAGACAACCTATTACAGACATCAGAAGGAGACAATCATCATTTTTCGGCCATGTTATGAGAAAAGGGAAAATAGAACATGTTGTGACCACTGGAAAGATCTGTGGAAGGAGGGATAGAGGAAGACAACGAGAGAAGATGCTTGACAGTCTTGGTGCATGGCATGGAGGTGTGTCAGCACACGAACTGATACATGCTGCAGTAGATCGCAGATTATGGAGAGGCATGATTGCCCACGCCAGTCGGCAAGGCACCTGATGATGAATATTTGTAACTATTTTTTCGTATCGACATCCATGCATATCGATCCAGGGCATTCGCGATCCCTTCTCCGATGTGTAGCATCCATCTCTCTGTCATACTCAGCGTACAAAGCAGGAGTTGACTGGCATATCTTTTTACTTTATCCAGCAAAAGTATTCGTTTAATACTCAGTTCTAACAGCATTAAAAGTCTATGGTTAAGCACCAGCAAGGAGATCAAAATTAAAATTTTGAGAGCTTTTGTGAGTCGTGGACTATCTCCCAGTGCCTAAGAAGGAGAATAGGGTCTTTTGAGCTGAAATAATATAGAAAGGTTCTCAGAATATCTTGGACAAAGAAAAGGAGAAAACTGACATCTTGAAAGATCGGAACATTAAGAAAGATTGTCTAATAAACAGCATCCTGTCTCGGAAGCTGAAATATTTTGGTCATATCAAGCGCCACGAAAGAATGGAAAAAATTATAGCAAAAATAATGGTACCAGGAAGAAGGGGCAGGGGATGACCAACACAAAGAAAGGCACAGGATATAAGTGACTCCTTGAGTATGAAAGTACATGAGGCGGGTGAGCTGGCGAGAGACTGAGTTTCTTTGAGAAAGACCATGATGAGAGCGACGTACTGCAAAGGACCAGCTACATGATGATTATGAACAGGTGGTTTATTGACTCTGACTCCTTTGTCTGAAAATCTATAGAAAGCAACGAGTTTAGAATGTTTGCTCTGCCCATACTTCTTTCTCCTCCGAACACTGTTGACACGATCAATCTGTTGGCTCTTTCATTTCTTTTTACCCTAGCGTGTTCCACCATCCACAGCAAATGTCAAAAGGTGTAGACCCTAACTGTTCCATCCATCCACTAGCACATTGCTTTTAAACTCACCGTTCTCTTCCTCTCATAAGTCTTTCCTTTTGTTGAATATGTCCGCCCATGACAACCTTAAGATGCTAACACTAAAACTCAAAAAGGTCTGTCAAATTTATGGAAAATTGATGTGTAAAATCAAGACATACTATTATTCTCATTAACCTCTTATCAATATGCTTCTTCTTCTTCTTCACTTCCTCTGTGGGTGTCGATTGAGATATAAGGTTCTGTTTCTAGCTCTTCTGGCCGCCTCGACCATAGGCACATCGTGCTGTTGTAGAGTTTCTCTGATGTTATCCTTCCATTTGTTCTTGGTCTACCTCTTGCTCTACGTCCTTCTTCTCTATCCATGTATGCTTTGTATGGTATGTTGTCACAAGGCATTCTCTCTAAGTGGGCAAACCATTTCATTTGCTGTCTTTGTTTGTAATTTAGAATTGGTTCTGTGCCGACTTTTTCTCTTTCTGATCTTATCTCTTATGGTCACTAATACTGCCCTTCTCAGACATCTCATTTCCATGGTTACTAATTTTCTTTTATGGTTTGTTGTGAGTGACCATGTCAGGCACTGGTAGCACAGAGTTGGAATAAATATGCTTTGAATAAGATGTCTCTTTGTGCTGACTGGGATTGTCTTATGCTGTAAGAGGGGGGCTAGCTGTCCCAATACTTGGTTTGCTTTACTGCATCTAATGTTAATTTCTTTATCCAATTTCCCATCTTCGGTAAATGTAGTTCCCTGATATTTAAACTCAGATGCCTGTTTAATGCCTTTGTACTCTATTGCTATGTTTAGATCTGTCTTCTTTTTTCCTATTGACAATACTTCTGTCTTTTAAGTGTTGATTCTCATATTATTTGTTTTACATTCTTCATTCGTGGATGTTAGATGTTGTTGAATTTTCATGGCTGTATCTGCTATCAAGGCCTGGTCATCTGCAAAGAGTAATTCGTTGATCTTACTAACATTTTTATTCATGGGCTTGGCATTCTTGCATATACTGTCGATGTAGGTGATATACAGCAGTGGTAATAAGACACTATCAATATGCTATCATACTTAAATGAAACTTGACACATTATTGTAATAATCAAGGAGAAGTTATTGCAGTTGAAAAAAAAAAAAAAAAAAAGATGAGAACGAATATTCAATTCAACAATTTGCCATCAAATTAAGGACAACTAGAGTTTTAAAATGCTGTCAACTAGAATATTATTTATGATATTCTAGCTGCTTCCTGCAAGATGGTCATTCTGTTTTATCCATTTCTGAAGATTATCCTGGATTTCAAACTTTAAGCAATAAATTCAGAAGTAAAAATTTATTGAATATACCACTATCAAAGAACACAATAATGTTCATCGCTGTCGGGGTATTTACTGTATTATTGTGATTGAAATTGTTCACCCTTCTGGACAAGAAAATCACTAAACTAGAAACACTGTGACGGCAAGTGAAAGTGATAGTTTTTTTTAAAGCATCACAGGAAATAACATTTGTTTCGGTCCAAACTAGTATGCTAAAAACACCAATGGCATTTCAACCTGATAATTTGATCCTTCCTTGAGTAGCCTTACTAATCAGGATAGTAATCATCTGCTTCTCTCTCTCAACAAGACTTAGAATCCTAACACAAATAGCTGACGCCAACAGCTACAGTGAAAGCAAGTCTGACTAACTTCTGTCAAAAACACACAAAAAGTATGTTCAACTGCCAAACTATTTGTTGGTTTCAAACTTCTGGATTTCAATCAAAGTCACAAGATAATTGAATTGGCAAGACACCCTAGTTCCTATATTATGTTGTTTACAAACTTGTTTGGAAGGTATTTCAAGTTTGAATGTCAACGATTATTGTCTACAGCCCCCAAACCACAGCCCATAGATTTCATTTCATTGTGAATAACTCTACTCAGACTACAGATTAGGAAGCCCCACTGGCTGTTGCAGCCTGATCGTCAGGTAATCCAATTGAAACTCCTTATGTAGATGACACTATTACTGGTAACACTAGATATGCTGAAACAGTAGTCTGTCAATCTTTCCACAAGGGACTGTGATAAAAATTCTGTTGGAACAGGAGCGGAGCAAAGATGGGGTGACCTGTTTGCTATGAAGCTGAAACTAAGACTGTCAGACTACCAGACAGGTAACACTAACCGTGGTGCTAATTATGATATTATCACTGTTCTTAGTGGTACTGTTGATGATGCGTTAATTAGGGGTGAG
Organism: Candidula unifasciata; assembly: GCA_905116865.2. NCBI lineage: Eukaryota > Metazoa > Mollusca > Gastropoda > Stylommatophora > Geomitridae > Candidula > Candidula unifasciata. The sequence goes on from CAJHNH020000037.1 coordinate 218,462, forward strand.
ACACTCGCCTTTGCCATGAGCTGTGAGTCTCATGCCTCCTCATAGTGCAATATAACACTATCGTCTGGAAAGACGGAAAGGTGCCAATCATTAAAGATGAAGAATTAGGGGTTTTACAGGGAGTCTAAAGTAACAGCAGTAGCTGTAATGTAAATTGCAGTTCAAATATTGTGAGAAAATGCGACACATTTGGAGAAAAAAAAATCTGCCTTCTAAACTTACGCAGGACTTTATCTTTAACCTATTTATTTTTAAAGTGTACTAATAGACCATGTTTGAATGATTCCTATGTTCAGTCTAGCAAACAAGACCTAATATCCCAGCTTGCTAGCAAACATACCCAAAGTGTAATTATTGGAAAACCAAGTCCACCCCAGTTAGAAAAGGAAAGTGGTAAACAGATTTTTAAAAAATCTAATGTCAATCACACTAGTAACCGTCAGTCTTGTGATACCCTATCTAGTAGTAAGGACTCAATAGAAAACTTAGGTAAGTACGCCAGGTGAATCAAGTCCACCCCCACTAGAAAAGTAAAATAAGAGACAAGACAACAAATCCTGTTGCAATGAGACTAGTGTTGTTCAGTCTGAGAAAGCCCTATCTGGTAAACAAAGCCTAACCACAGTTGAAGACAGTATATATCTCCAAAGTGCATTAAGCATAAATGATAAGCTTGTAGACTGGTTGTCAACCAAATCAAATAATGTTCATAGCTCAGACTGCAGGAGAACTGGTAAACTTATCCGCATTAAAAAAAAAATCAAATTACCAACATGACTGGAAACAAATCACTGATAGACGCGCTGTAGCTCACATTAAATCCACTCGTCATGGAATGAGAGTAATTTTAAATAATACCCTCAAGACTTCCAGTCATCTCAAGAAAATTGAAACACATGCTTCTAAATTAAAGTCACCCTGTCACTGTATTAGTCATAAACCACTTCTGCCGCTAAGCGACGTGAGGAGGAATAATTTGCGATCCAGTGCACGTTGGCTGCCACTGGCTATTGTCATGCCGAGAAGGCGTAGAGTGTCTTTAACGTTGTCGATCCATGTTTTCCGCAGCCGTCCTCTTGCTCTTGTAGTTGATCTTCTGAGATGTAGTGCTTGTGATGGTATTTGATCTTGCTGCATTCTAACGAGATGGCCAAACCACTTGATCTGCTGTTTCTCGATGAATCTAGTACAAGGTGTCGTTCCCACAATTTGCCTGATAGTTTCATTATTCACTCGATCTCGTATGGTTAGGTTGGCTGCTTTTCTCAGGCACCTCATCTCGCAGGTGATAATTTTGCGTATATGGGCTTTAGATAGTGTCCATGTTTGGCACTGGTAGCTTAATGTTGGAATAAATATGCTATTAATAATCTGTCTCTTTGCACTCATAGTTATGCTTGGATGTCTTAATAATGGTGGCAATTGGTATATAAGTGCACTTACTTTCTCACATCTGGTTTCTATTTCTCTGTCAATTCTACCATCTTCTGTGATCATACTTCCTAGATTTTTAAACTCCCTAACTTGATTCAGTGCAGAACCATTCAGCTGTATGTGTAGTGGGGCAGAATGTCTACTAACTTGCATTGTTTCGGTTCTGTTTACATTGATCTTCATGTTGCATTTACTACATGCTGAGTTTAACCTGTTAATGTGGTCTTGCAGTCTATGTTCTTCAGGGTAGAACAAGCACTGGTTGTCAGCAAACAGTAGCTCGTTTAATGTGGGTGAATCGATTACTTCTCCTGATGTATGTACTTCCTCGTGATTATAAAGGCAAAGATAATCCTTCCTTAAAAATCAGTAAAGTTCGAAGAATAATCTCAAACAGTCGACATTCTTCTTCTTCAGCATTCCGAGCTCTTGAGGTTCATTGCTGCAGATATCACCTGCCTCCATTCATCTCTCTGGTTGGCCTTCTCTTTCCAATTGGTGACACTAGGTGTTTGCAGGTCTGCCTGGACATTACCTCTGCACGGTCTTCTTCGTCTGCCTCGTGGTCTACAACCATTCATTTTCCTTTTGTATACAGTTTTTACTTCTCTATCATATGACATTCTTTCAACATGCCCAAATCATTTTCAATCTATAGAAATAGTAGAGGGAAAAAAACAACAACATATTGGTGGCTTGGAAGCGCAAACATATTTCCTGATGTGGCAGAATAAGGAAGTAAGTGTAGAGAAGTAAAAGTAAAGGACCTTTCTCCACTCGATCAGGTGTATCAAGCACATAGGGCTAGACGTATATTTGTTAAACCAATCGGCACTTGGTGGATGATGTGGTTAGGCAGAGAACTACATCCTTCTTTTTTAAGTGCTCACATTTCTAATGTTTTCATCATGCTACTTCATCGTTTAGAAGTGAACAACGGCGGTACTGTTCAGGCATCTACTGCTGTAGCCAATGTAAAGTATTCAACGACGACAACAATTACAAGAGTTTTAACAAGAATAGGAAGTGTGCTAACTGCCAAGAAACCATAGTGCAGGATATCAGGGATGCCTAGTATTTAAAAACATAAACAGGCAGATATGGGCAGCGAAGTTCTGTTCAATACAAACATTAATCAGACAGGCGTATCTTCCACGGACAGCAGGTTTTAACGAACCCATTAAAGCTAAATAAATTAGCAATATCAGGGACATGTATTATAAAAAAGAGAGGCCCAAAAGCAGCTGAGAAAAGTAATCAGTGTAAATTAGAAACCAGTAGGAACATCTCAGAATATCTGGAATATGATCTGGGCAGTCGTAAACATGGTGAAACAGAATTTCATAACTTCATCCAAAGCTATGGTGGAAACAAAAGTGATACCAATTTATCAACAACAACAAAATTGTGAATATGTGGGAAATGATCAAAATCATTGTATTAAACATAGATATCGTGATTACGTGGAAAATGGTCCAAATCAATGTATCAAACAAAAATATTGTGAATACGTGGGAAAGGATCAAATTACATGTACTAAAGATAGAGAGTAAACTTAGGAAGAATGAGGTAAAGCTGTTAGACAGGGAAAGGATGCAGGACTAAATAGCCAGATCATATAACAACCCTAACAGATCTAGAAAAAAAAGTGACCCTTACAAGAAAAGAAACAGAAAGATAAATCCATAAAAAAAAAAAAAAAGCTGGAGTTGACGATTAGGAAAACCAATTTTGGAAATGCCGACAACAATTAGTATGCACTGTTTAATAACAATTCCCATTACTATTAAAAAAAACAAAAAACATTGCTGCTATGATATCGATGGATGTGAGGGGGTGCGGACTGGGTAGTCTCGGGGCATAACGTCCGTCTCTAGTGATGGAGGTCCCGGGTTCAAAACCCCGTTGAGGACAGTAATTTTTTTACACGTAAACTTCTTTTCTAGTAATTTTCCCATGTTTTCTTGATAGTAAGATCAGACGCCAAGTTCACGACTGCCTATGCCATGCAGCCATTCAGCCTCTGAGCATGTAGATACCCTTTAGGGTTGGTTTTTTTAAAATCGAGTTTGTATCATCAAGATCCGTTATCTTTTTACCCAGGACCGCTAGGTCCTGGTTAAGGGGGTCACCTCATGAAGGATGTGCTTTTTCAGTCACGGGCAACGGTCTTGACTGTAGAAAGGTTTACCAGGTCAGAGGACACCACCTGAGTGCACCCTTTTCACCTATACGGCTAGACCCAGAGACTCACAAGGGGGAACAGCTGGTGTGCTCCACTTAGCCACTACAGCTCTTAGTCTCCATGACCCTCTACCCCAATAGTATGCTAGTTATAGACATTCATTTCTATACAGAAATCGATCAGTTTGTCCCCACTCTCGTTTCTGTCTCCTACGCCGAATGGGTCTCTGACTTTTCCTCTTCCCCTATTCTACATCTACCAATTTTTGCATTAAAACAACTAGCTGCATTTAAAAAAAAATGAGATCATTTCATGAAGTTGATTACTAAATATACTTTAAAATTTAAGGCCTAATGCAGCGAAAAGAAACTTGTAAAAACCAAACAGTGTTGAAACTGTGGTGTGAGATTCACACATAACAACTAGAAGCATCCCATACGAGAATTCAAGAAAATAGCTGACTTAAATCCTCTTGAATTTCGTAGTACAAAAGCCTGTATTTCTCTCAACTGATCAGACTATTGTGTAAGAGTATCAGGAAAGAAACTATACGTACATTAATTTGTCACTACTTATTTCTATTTGTTCACGGACTCAGAATGTCGCTGCAGGAAGTTACCAGGGGATGTGGCCGACGCCCACCACTCAAGAGAAGGACGAGGCTGATATACAATTAAACAGTTACTGGTACCATTGGAATTAAAACTCTTCGAATGGAGACAGAGCGTTTATGCGGGTGTCCCGAGTGCTGTGATGGCGATTCATTTTTCAACAATTTAAAATCCAGCAGTGACGGCCTCCACCTGCATTCACAAACTAGATGTTGTAATATCATATACAAATCTTTGTTGCACTAAAGCGACACCTGTCAGCCTTTGCCACGCACCCCCATACACTTCGTCTGCTCTCAAAACAGAGCCATGTGTATAGATAACCAAATCACTTGGGCGGAAATTGTCATGAATCATTTGTTGAACTTCTTATTCTGCAGCACCAGCTAGCCAGTCCCTGCACTCATGACCTAAACTGATTACAACCCTACATTAGTCTAAAAAACTCACTGACCTGACCCAACTCGCAGGATTAGCTATCACCCTACAGGGATTACCCCTTTCTCATAAAGTTATATCAAGACATATCTTGACCTCATTGTCTCTCCTCGCAGGATAGCAGCTATCACAGCCGTCTCCTGTTTAATCCCTCATAAACATAAAAAGCAAAAGTAGCTACTGTCGCATGATAGCCCAAATCCCTTTTTTCTTGGATCTGCCCACATCTTGTACACCTCTATGTTGATGAGATGAATTCGAATGAGATGCATTTTGGACTACCCACAGTAGGTAAAAAGTCCTTCTTTTATACTTATGTATCAAGATGACGGGTTAAGTATTCAGTTCTATCTTAATTCTCTAGGGAATGATACATATATTTAAATTCAGCTATATAGGTGGAAGAATTGCTTATAGTGAAGCCAAATTTCTTGGCTAACTACCGCTTTGGTTGTTGATGAATCCCCTCCTGCCTCTAGCTGGAGACACGCTTTAATTGGGATTTATTCTTGACTGAGCTCAAAGAGTGAGCAGACGGCTTGCTTCCTTTTCTGTCTATCTGCTGTCTATCTGCTAACCTCCTTTTGAATCACCGATTCACCCGGGAACGTCCATGAGCATGGGCAAGTACATTATAGATTATGATTACCGAAGCATTTGACCCTGCTGCTGAATGTAAAACAGAGGTGGCTATGTAAAGCAACTGGACCTGGCTGTCAAACCATTCGAACTGCAGGAGAGCGCGAAACGTAGCGTTCCCTTTCAGGTCGACGAAAATTATCTCCTTTTACTTCTTTAATGGGTTCCAGATAGCTTGGACATTATGCATCCATTTTATAATATGATTTGCTCACATTCGATAGATATATGCAACCGGTAACTAGGGAAAGAATCGGAAACGACAGGCCAGACCGTATTGATAAGTATTAGCTGTGGTCAGACTAATTTCATTACAGGTATAATGTCATGTCCGGCCTGCCCAAAATGTAAACATCGTTGTCTCGTGTTTGTGTTGCTAGTACGCTTTCCATACATCTATATTCTTGTATTTGTAGTATACTTGTCTGAGTATAAGAATCCTATTTTGGAAAAGAAATTGTTTTATCCCTTTGTATGTTGGCATATTCAGACTTTCGCTGTCACAAGAGAGCAGAATAGACAGAACTTAGTATCTTTCTAACCTCACGACTCTCAATGGTGGTCTTGGTATTGTTATTATAGTCTTATTAGGATTAAAAAGCCTAGCACAAACATCTGAGCTAAAATAATGTGGATAAATTGATGGGTGGTAAATATGGCATGGTTTTTGATGATTGCTAGCTCTGGTTTTCCTCTTTGTCATAGGATATAATTAACATCTGGAGGTCAAGTCAAACGATCAGTATCCTAACACTATCAAGTGTAATCCACATCCAGCTTACTGAGTGAGGGATGCTCAGCAAACAACTCATTCCTGTCCATGCACTAATATCAATGGCTCAATTAGACGATAACAATCTGTAGTTCTGTGATGTTCACCATCAGCTTGTATCTTCAACCCAAAAGTTTTTTATGTTATGGGTTACTTACAACTGCCACGACCAGAGATTGGCCGAAAGTCCTTAACTGTAATTTTTAACATTGACCAATCTTCCGTTAGATACCATAAAACATTATGACAATTTCATCGTTGTATTTTATAGACATTTATAGTTCTGTTAATTATAGTGACTGCTGAGTCGTGATCTTCATGATGGAATTTACAAGACTTCAAACCTGCACTGCCAGATGTGGGAGGAGGCCTCACTTCACATGAACATGACATACTGGGTAGATAAGTTGTGATTGCCAGCAAATGCCGTCAACCCCAACACTCAGTGCCAGTTACCTAAGTCCACAATTCCACAGTTTGGAAGTGATGACACTTGCTGCTGCTAGGGACAAACCAGGAGTTCACCTGAAGTAGAATATTCTTTGCTTCATTGGCTGGTTTACTTGCTTAATTCATTACTTGCTTAATTCATTGCTTTATTTTCTTACATGTGTTGCACTGATTACATGATGTCTTTTTTTTTTACATTTTGTGGTTGGCGTCCATCCTTCACAGTTCTTAAGTTGTTTGGGGTATCTATTGAACTGGTGTACTTCATTTTATACTGTGTTAATTTGACTAGCATAGGATTACTATCTAGTCTGGGGGGCTTAAAACTAGTGGGGAAGTCAGTCCGAGTTGCGCTTAGGAATGTTTATGAATTATGTAGTGAAATAATTTGAGTCACATCACCCCTAAAGAGGATCGATGTTCTTTGGAGCTGCGGGTTATTGTCTAGACCATTGCGAGCCAAAATCGAAACAAACTTCTTCAGAGTGCATTTTGGTTCATTAGGAGAAACCCTAACAAAGACACGCGACACCAGTATTATGTGACAGCTGCATTTGGCCATATATATGAGGTATGACGTTGTGTGTACCTTAAACCTCAACAAATCGACACTCCTAATTCGCCGTTTCTAGTTTCTCTCATTTTATTTTTCTCTACTGACCACAGTCTTTGTGTGTATATGTGTGTGTGTGTGTGTGTGTGTGTGTGTGTGTGTTGTTGTTGTTGTTGTTGTTATTTATTTAATGAATTTTTGATAGAGGTGTGAAACATAAACTGGGCAAGACAGATTGCTATCCCCACAAGATCTGAATACAGCAATATTAAGGAAGGGTTCCCATTTGAATCTGAGCTATTACCAGGGCTACTAAACGAGCACGTGAAAAATATAGCTGCAATATAGGCGACAAGTACTGGGGGCGGGGGGCGGAGGGATGTGACGTTTGCTGATACTATACATGTTCACAGAGAGTCAAAGGGACAATAAGAGATAAGATGTAAAACATTACGGCATCATTACACGGGGAGCATCATATTATATAACAACCAACCACACATGACATGGACTATACGAATAAAAAAAGTAGACAATGAAATTTGACCGAAAATGGAAACTGCAGACATTGAAGATATCATTTTCTATATATTGTGGAGCCAGAGGACAATACCTGTGCAGGACCTTCTTGCTGAATTGATAGATTGCTCATTACAAACCAAACGTTGTAAGGCGTGTGAAACGACACTAAGGCAGAAAATCTAGGATTCAGAAATATTACAGTGAAACCTCGTTAACACGACATTATTTACGAAGAACATTCGGTTAGCAAGAATAAAACTGTCGTCCTAACAGAAATGTATTAGGTGCCCGAATACTTTTAACACAAACTCGATTTTCGGTCTCTTGACATTCGGATTGTCGATGTTCACTGTTCCTTTTGTGGGGAAAATACGTGAAGAAGAAGATTAACAAAATAAATAGATGAAGTGCATTTTTGTTTTTATTATTTGGTAACCACTGCAGTGGAAATTAAAGGCGGAAGCAGTTATATTAAATGGTGCTATGCACACTATCACAGGGACATTAATATGTTTCAGTCTAAATAGTCAGCGCACCATAAAGCATATGTTTGGAACATCTGTAGACATTAAATGTTGTCATAACAGTTAGTGTTCGACCTTGCAAAGGAAACGTCTTTGTGGTGCATGAGTTTAGATAAAGTAAATACTGAATGCACTTTGTGCTCGTTAAATATGTTTTTTCATCCTATAAACTGTGAGATTAATTGATGTATATATACATTTTACTGACTTAAAGTTTTTTTTAGGGGGGGGGGGGGCGGTTCTAACGGATTTATAGTTTTAATTATTGTTTTAATATACTGCTTGAAACTTAATATATGAATTACGAAATTTATGTTTTAAATGCAGGCTTGTGAATATTCGGGGAAAAGAGTTGGTATTCTGATCATAAAACGGCACAATGAAAAAGTGGCCCTGCTGCTAATAAAAGAGGCAGTGAGAACTTTAATAAAATGTGTAGTTGTGATCTTAAAATAAGAGCGATGTTTAGAAGAAGAAACGGAAGGTGAACATGTCAGTAATACAGTGTGTAGCACGAATAAATTGAAAGGAGGAATCTCATAGGCAAAATTATACATGCAACTTTAAAATATTATAAATAATAGAAGAAAATGTACATTTCCAACAATTTACCACAGTTAAAGTCACGAGACATTTCTATATTAGAGGGTTGTAAGAGTGGGCTTTTCTGCTGTCTGTGTGTCTTCCAAGGCGTCGTAAAGGGTTGCCAAGGTTTTGACCCGTTTCTTACATCTCTGCTGCGACTTGTGTTGCAGCGTCATCTCTCGAGCGACGTCTTGTGTGTTCAGTCTCAATCGCCATGAATTTCCTCGAATTAGAAGCATCGGTGCCTGCTGCAGTTTTCGGCGGGGAGAAGAATGATGAAAGTTTGTTTTCAAGACGTGTAAATATCATGTCGGACTAGTGTGTGTTTTTGGTGGCGTCTGTCGCGAATCCTGCGAATACTTTATGTTCTGTTTTCCAGACAGAAAAGCAGAGGCGCTTTTGCCGATCATTAGCACAAACATCAGACCTGGCACGAAAGTTGTTCCCAACCTGTGGCGTGCGTATTATGGAAGTGAGAATATTCATGGATTGACGCATATCACCGTCAATCACTTCATCAATTTTGTCGACGCTAGCATAGGTGCACATTCGCAATGCATCGAGCCCATGTGAAGGTCGTCAAAGGAGAAAAGCAAGCGTCAGAATGGCACGTACAGACACTTATTAGAGTATTACATGCGTGATTTATGTGGTACAGACAAGCTTAACTTGCGGGTCGCAACGTGTTTGCGACATTCTGGCCGACATTGATGCATTATAGTCACCAGGACAATAGTCTGTCGTCTCTGCTGCTACTGCCGCAACAGCAAGTGACGCATTTCCACCTATCTCAAGATCTACTAACGTGTAAAATTGATCTGATTGTCAATTTTGTGCGTGAACCGAGCAGTATACATTTATAATGATTGGCCCTTTTTGGGGTCACCCCCCCCCCCCACCCCCATTACCCCAAATTGGAAATTGTCCGATTGCACATAGTTTCACACAAACTGCAATACAGAAAAAAAAAAAAAAAACAACAACCCTAATTTTATTAAACTGACCTGAAAAGACAATGTACAAGAGTGTGAAAACTATAGAGTTATTATATTATTTATATTTCCTAGAAAAGTATTAGGCAGAATTATTTTGGACAGATCGAAAGATGCTATTGATAAAATGTTGAGAGCTGAACAGGCATTTTTTGGCTAAACATATCCTGTAATGACCAGATAGCTACATAGGAATAATAATAGAACAAAGCATTGAATTGAATACACCACTTTATTATGGATTCATAGACTATGAACAGGTTTTAAATAACATTGATAGAGAATCTCTCTGGAAATTTAAGGACACTGTGGGATCAGACGTACAATTATTAAATTAGCAAAAACAACATACACAGACATGAATTGTCGAGTTCTTCAGAAGGGAAAATTAATAAACATTTGAGAAAAGAACAGGTGTGCGATAAGCATGTCTTGTCGTTCTTCTTTTTTTATTGGCTATAGACTGGATTATAAAGACAGCAACTGCTAACACCAGGAATGAAATTTAATTGACCCTACGAAACAGCTTTATGATCTGGACTTTGCAGATGATATTTCTCTTCTATGCCAATCATGGAATCAGATGGAAGAGAATTAAATATAACAAATTCTACTTTAGAGCAACTCGGTTCAAAAATCCACGAAGGAAAGACAAAGATAATCAGAATAAACGAATCAAATAGTAATCTGGTTTTTCTTAATGTTTTCTCATCCAAGATGTATGTATAGTCATATATCTATTTGGGCAGTAATGTAGATAAAAATGGGGTAACTGATAGAGATATTATAATTAGTTTTTTTTTAAAGTAAGTTGGGTCATCATCATCGCACTCCTGACATGTCCGTAGGTGCTCAGATCCTCCCATCAGAATTAACCCCCTGCGTACGTTGGGTAATAGTACAAGTTTTATGTTAATTAACAAGTCTTCTGATGTGCCTGATGTTCGTCTAGTTTTTTTACTATGCTGATCTTAACTTCCAAATCTATTTTTCTGCCGATTGATGTGGATTCACTACCACAAAGTCCGCCACCCTTCCCATTTCTCGGAGGCATTAATAATATCTGTATGATTTAGGTTGACCGTCGGTAGTGATAGCACATATAGTCAAACTATCAGCTCTTTCATTTCCATCGCGTATCCAGTAACGAAAATAAAGGTCACTCCCAGCACAGTGGACTTCTGAAATGACTCAAGCCACTACATTCGCAACGAACCTGCCTGAACCCTACGGGTCATACTCAATGAATCACTAAGTACACATTTGCGTGGGTGTAATTTTGTGTTTCGAGCAACGCGAATGCTTGCGTTACTGCCATTACCTCCTTTGTCATGCTGAAGGTTGTCATGGGGAAGGCGCCATTGGCTTCTTTGACTGGTCTACCCTCATAGCACTAGGCAAATTATAAATGTCAAAATAACAACCAAAAATATAATGCTTACCTTAAAAGGTTTTTAATTTTAAAGTCAAATCAATTCTGTTATTTGGAGCAGACACATGCAGAACAGCTAAAACAATTGAAAGTAAACTTCAAACATTCATTAACTGGTGCTTGTGAAAAAGGTATGGGATTAAATATAGTAGAAAAAAAAGTAAAGATCCCTTTTGACGCTTTTAGGCGTATCGGGCATATATTTTTACAGTCCATCGGCACTAGGTGGATAATGTGGTCAGCAGTACGCTAGCCGTCTTTACTTCTCTAGGACAGGCATCCTGGTACCCATTTTAAGCTGGGTCGACCTGCGTCGCCCTATACCATGATAAAAATCCATACAACCAGATGTAAGCTTCAATCGCGGTGCGCTGGTAGGAATAAACTCCACAGGGGAGCATGTACAGCAGGGATCTACCAATCATCAGTAGAAGTAATCTCTAGTCGACAAACGTTTCGGCCCACTATCTCCTAGACGTTCTCATAGAGTGGGCCCGAATTACCGGATGGTGTTCTCTGAAAATTGTTAACTAGAATGTCTTTGTACTGGAATCAAAGGGACATGCGGACATGTTAAAACATGCTGAGAAGGGAGCTGGAGAGTAATGTTAAGATGGGGAGGACATGAGATTATCTGTATGTAACAACGAATGCAAGAAAGACAGCGTGAGTTAATTGAGGGTCCTTTGCTTCACTTTTTAATAGAAGGTAGAAGAGCAAGACGATGCACGTGTGTTGAGAAATGGACAGGCAGACAGACTGTCACTGACTGCCTTCGGCTTTAGAATCAGCTGTACACACATGCAGTGATTGTCTTTAACTCACAGAGCATGTTGAGAAAGAGAATGTAATCTCATTGCAAAGTGGCAAGCATCACTTGAAAGGTCCCGGGTAGTTAGTATCCTTTATATATTATCTCCAGGTAATGCCGGTGTATAGGGAAATGAGCAGTCAGATAGACTAGCCACTTCTTAAACACTAAGTAGTGAATTGATGTATGACAAGCTAGACGTAGTCAGGGCCCTCTGGGAGAGAGTGAACAGTGCGGAAGCGCAAAAAGATCATTACTGTCTGAGGAGAATGGCACGGCGAGGAGTTACCAGGGAATCTAGCGACGCTCAACAATCCAGGAAGGGCGTGACGGATATACATTTAGACAGGTACTGGTGCTGTCGCAATTGAAACTCCTCGTTTGCTGCTGAAGATGGGGACAGAGCGCTTATGGGGGTGTCTTGAGTACTTTGATGTTGATTCCTAATTTAACAATCAATACCATCGGAATTGGAACTTTGGGTATTTGATGAGAGTTACGATGTCGGCTCTATTCTCGTAACTTTAAAAGCATTACTGCTGTCTTTATAATAGCATTGTTGTGTGTGTTTGTGTGTGTGTGTGTGTGTGTGTGTGTGTGTGTGTGTGAATGAGTGTGTGTGTGGTTATTACTGACTACTTGTGCTGCCTCTAAGTTGTACTTATATTTAAGACAATTTTGGCACGGTAAGTGCCAATCCTCTTTAATCGTTATTTTGCAAAGCTTTAAATGCAAAACAAATATTTTTTAATTTTTTTTTTCCAGCCAGGTGCTAGACAGTAACGCGAATGACGTCATTTTCGGCAATTCAACGTCGTAGGCGGCGACTAATTGATACACTCATTGAATTCTCATGTGGTAATCATTTTTTTTTTTTTTTTTTTTAAAAATGAGGTAAACTGGTGATAAAAGACGATTGAATTGGAGCAGCAGCAGTAGTTGGAGCAGCAGCAGTAGTAGTAGTAGTAGTAGACAAGAAGCAATAGAAGGAGGAGGAGGAGGAGGAAAAGCAGAAGAAGCAGAAGAAGATGAAGAAGAAGAAGAAGAAGAAGAAGAAGAAAGAAGAAGAAGAAGAAGAAGAAGAAGAAGAAGAAGAAGAAGAAGAAGAAGAAGAAGAAGAAGAAGAAGAAGAAGAAGAAGAAGAAGAAGAAGAAGAAGAAGAAGAAGAAGAAGAAGAAGAAGAAAGAAGAAGAAGAGAAGAAGAAGAAGAAGAAGAAGAAGAAGAAGAAGAAGAAGAAGAAGAAGAAGAAGAAGAAGAAGAAGAAGAAGAAGAAGAAGAAGAAGAAGAAGAAGAAGAAGAAAAGAAGAAGAAGAAGAAGAAGAAGAAGAAGAAGAAGAAGAAGAAGAAGAAGAAGAAGAAGAAGAAGAAGAAGAAAAAAAAGAAGAAGAATAAGAAGAAGAAGAAAAAGAAGCAGAAGCAGCAAGAGCAGCTGGAAAAGGAGAAGAATAAGAAGGTAAGCCCCCCCCCCCCCCCCCCCCCCCCCCCCCCCACCCTCTTTCCCCTAAAAGAAAAAGAAGAAGAGGTCTTCTTTTGCGTTCGAAATGTTTACTCGCACCGTAAAAAATCTGGCCTGTTATGCATCAGTTTATCATAAAGTTGTGCAAAAAAAAGGCTACAGCGAAGAAAAAATGTCTTTTGACATGTAGGGGCTTACAAGTGTAACGTGAAGTGACGAAACGTAACTCAGATCTTTCCCGACTCGACTAAGCATGATTTATAGAAATCTGTTATTCTGTAGCACATGCAAGTGTATATATATATATATATATATATTTCAGTGGTAACAACATGTACCAATTTTCCTCTTATCGTAGCATGATGAAACAATGATGACTTTCTCTTTCTTGTGTTTTGATAAGTTGTCTCCAATTACTCGCCCTTTTCAAATCACATTGCCTGCTCTTCTAAGCTATGCAGGGAATTCTAAGGATTCTTTTGCAAAATCCACATCTCCGCGGCCTTGAGATATTGTTCGGCCTTTTTATTCATTATTCATGATTCACCGCCGTATGTTAAAACTAACCTCCAGTTACATGGATTTATTGCGCAACATGGCCTGTCCTATTCTGTGATTTATCTCCCATCGGAATTTGTTCAAGTGCCTAGATACTTAAATTTATGTACTTGTCCTAAAAAAACTATGACTTTTTTTATACTCGTAGGCACTATTCTTCTCTTGGAATTCACCATTACTTCAGTCTTCCAATTTTCCAAACTGAGGCCCATTTTATTATGGCAATAACCGCTATCTTGGGATAGCAAACAACATTTACTTGGAATCTTAAAATTTAATTAAAAAAATCATAGGTATTTAGAAATAATATATATATATATATATATATATATATGCCGGCGTAATGCTGACCACATTACCCACCGAGTGCCGTTTGGTTTGTAAAAATATCGGTGCTCTTCCCATATGCCCCAGTCGACTAATAGCGTGTAAAGGGATCTTTACTTTATATATATATATATATATATATATATATATATATATATATATATATATATATATATATATATATATATATATATATATATATATAGTATATATAGTAATACATTTTAAATGGGAGCACTTCGTAAAAGAGGTTAGGGTAGATTAAACAGTGGTTTCTGGCAACAATTGAAACTGCATTGGCAGATGAGCCGAAAGAAGCGGCCAACCTCACATTTTTCGATTTACTGTTAAAATGGTCAGGTCATAAAAACTGACAGTGGGAAGGGTGAGGCTTTTCATTGAGAATTGAAGAGTAAACATATAATAATTACCAAACCGTCAAAAGTGCTGTTGTTAGTGATCTTCCTTGAACAGTCGGGGATCAGACGTACATGAACGTCGTTCAAGTAAACGATAAAAGAATATGCAGAAGCAAACAAAAGACAGTGCAACAGGACAAGATAGAGTTAGATATAGTGATTTAAGTAGTTTAAGTGAAGAAATTGTGGAAATTGCCTTGTGTTTCAACAACAGTATTGCAACGGCGTCAGTTCGAATGTTCTGGCTGCATGGTTACCACATACCACTCCCGAAGAAACAAAAATAATGCAACACTGAATGGTTACATGTGTATTACGTTACAATAGGAATAAACTTACAGGGATCAAGTACAGCAGGGATCTACCAGTCATCAGTAGAAGTTATCCTCGTCGACAAGTGTTTCGGCCCACGATTCTCCAAGACATTTTCGGATATATTCTGTACGATTCTTGAACTAATAGTGACAGGCAAATTACATGATTACCTTTAAAAAAAAAATTACTTTTATCGAGAGGGTTAGAAAGTTTACGACCAAGAAAAGGAACGTGGAGAAACGTAGCCATCCTGGCTTACAATGTATATCAGGGGTTTCAACATAAATAAGAAACCCTGGATCTAGAAGATGCATTTAACAGGGTTAAATATGACGTTTTACTGTATGCATGTATGGATTTGGAGGTCAGCTCCTGGATCGTCAGTTGCACTGCAGCAGTCCTGTATGAACGGCAGTCTGCGTTTCGCCTAGGCTCGTTGAGTTCTGAGCCATATAGATCGCACCTGGCCTCCCACATGGTCTAGCCATTTAGTTTGTATGTTTTATTTGGGTGCTTGAATAGGTTGTAGGTGTAAAAAAGAGTTGTGCGCATGAAATTCACTAGGGAGAGGGAGCAAAGGGGGGGGGGGGGTGGTCGGCGGCACCCACCATAGTTACAAACTCTATTGGATCCAACCAGTATACATTAAAATATACCTAGACATGTTTGGAAGACAGAAGAGACCGCTATATACATGGAATAATAATATTATGGATGCTTGGATAACAGCTTAACACATCACTGGATAAACCAGTGAATATGAAAATTGACTAACCACACTAACGAAGAGTAATTTTGCTTTTTTGCAAACAAGGCCTAGAGGACGGCATGGTGGACAAAATAGTCACCTATGCTGAGTGTCTAGTGACCGACGAGAGTCAGGAAATCAGCATGACTAAGTTTATCTCTGAAATGACCTACCAGTTTAACTTGAACACTTACTACATGATTACGACAATATTCGATGGTAAGTACATTGTGTTTCACTATGTATGTGCAGTTGGGGATGACAAGAGGTTCCGGCAGATGCTCGAGGCTCAGAGGAAAGGC
>CAJHNH020000037.1:244535-279535 GCA_905116865.2 Candidula unifasciata
GGAGAGCGCATTGCCAAGAATACTCACATGAGGTGAGATCTGGCGAATGACCCCGTTGCGACTGAGCTTTATCGTTCGTTCGGCGTACGATGTATTACCGTCCGGTGTTAACATGGTTAAATGGTCTGCGACTAACGATCCGACTTGCCCGTTGTGTAAAGCGAAGCAGAATCTTGAGCACGTCCTGTCCGCGTGCAAGAAAGCCCTAGGTCAAGGCCGATATACCTGAAGACACAACAAGGTGCTAAAAGAGTTAGCAGCCATTGTTGACCAGGCTAGAATGAGGGCTAACGCTAGAGCCAGTTCTACCATCGTCCCCATTCGTTTCCTCAAGGCTGAGAAGATTCCAAAAGGTAAGGTCAACCAAAACGCATTCGCTCCATCTGTGCTAGACTCTGCGAGGGACTGGTTACTGGCGGTTGATCTGCCGGGCCATGAAAGGTACCCCGAGTTAATCCGGAAGACCGGCCTGCGACCTGACATAGTTCTCCACTCTGCGCAGAAACCGTCCCGTATGAGTCGCGTTTGGACGAAAATCACCCGTACAAGCTCGAGAAATACAGTTATTTAGCAGCCGGTCTGAGGAGAAACGAGGCGTACACGGTACGTGTCTTTGCCGTCGAAGTGGGAGCGCGAGGTCTCGTCTCCACTTCACTGTACAATGTGATTAAAGAACTAGGATTGCGCGGTAATGAACGGAAACGAACACTTAAAAAACTGGGCGAGGTACCCGAAAACGCCTCGAGCTGGCTTTGGACGCAGCGAAACAACGTAGGCGACGGGCCTCGATGAGCTGGTCCGGGTGTCTAGCGGAAAAGAGTTTTTCATCCCTTGAAAGTCCATCGTGTCCGAATTGTCTGCCAGTGATCCTCTGCAATCTGCTAACAAAAGTCCAACATGTGTCCGGTAAACCGATCGTAAGCTTGTCGCTCGGTCGTCCAGGTACGCTGACTGTTCTAATTAGGCTGCTGCGACTTCTTATCTCACAGTACCTTCTGCAAATCACCAAGTCGTCTTGTCCCTATCCGAAAGAAAAACACCATCCGGTAATTTCGTACAGCAGGGTACCAGCCCTGAGCTTCATGAACTCAGGTGGGCCCACCTCTGAAAGTGTCTAGGAGAAATCGTGGGCCGAAACACTTGTCGACGAGGATAACTTCTACTGATGACTGGTAGATTCCTGCTGTACTTGCTCCGTGTGAGTTTATTCCTATAGACGACAAGGCGCCGGATAAAAACATAAGTGGTGGTTGTTCAGGAGGATAAGGGCAGCGTAGCCTCTTTAAAGATTTTTTTGGAAGGGCTGGTAGTTCAATAGGATGTAAGATTTGTTTAAGTGCATACTGATAATAGTGTGTTTGTTGGAAAACCTATACACAGTATACCATGAATGTTATGAAATGTGTATCAATGAATCAATTCTCATCGCGCACAGAGGCACAAAAGGCAGATACAATCTATCGCCACTCTGTTCGATCCTGACCCATTCTCTCTATCTCCGGTCTTGTCCATCGCGTAGCCTTGAGAAAACACACACTTTAATAGAGAACATTGTTAAATAGTCAAGTCTGGCCGCTACACCTTTTTACAAATGTTCTAAAAAGGTGTTTTTAGGGTTCTCAGTTCCTCTAAAGTGAAGAGGTTTAGTTTTTCAGTACCTCTAAAGAGAAGATGTTCAGGTTCTCAGTCCCTCTAAAAAAAGATACATTCAGGTTCTCAGTCCCTCTAAAGAGGAGATGTTCAGGCTCTCAGTCCCTCTAAAGAGCAAATGTTTAGGTTCTCTTCTCTGTTACCATTTTTCTTTAAAAGAGGGGCATCCAGTATTACACAATGCCAGGTTTTATCGTCTCTGTAGACTATCACATTCATAACCTTCATGAATTACAACATATATTCAGTTTCTCAGTCCCCTTGAAAAAAAGATGTTTCGGTTCTCAGTCCCTACAGAGAGAGGAGATGTTCAAGCTTGAATTAACTATTTGAGTCCCAATGGGTTTAGCATCTGAGGCTTGAGAAATGTTCAAGAGAGATGTAAAATCAGCACATCTTGCGGTTTTTGGGCCTCTAAGTAGGAACTATGAACATAAGATACGTTCCTTTGGACTCAAAGAGTTAAAACATTTAGCGAAATTACAAAAATGAGCATGATGAAGAAAATATAGTAATGCCCATAAAGTTTATCGTCAAATGAAGACACCATTACTTATAGTTGTGTCTTGTGTGTAGCCAACTATTCCGCAAGAAGACGACGAACAGGAAGACATGCTCAAGGACCTCATTGAGTTAGTTCTGAAAGCTGTGGATCATGATGGTAATGGACGAATCGATTCAGAGGAGTTTCGGTAAATTAAAAAAAAATTGTTTAAATAAGTATTGGCATGTTTGACTAGTTGTTCATCCTTCCTTGTTACATCTTTTCTCCACCTCTTTTCCATTATAACGGTATCTGGAGTCACAAAATTCATTTTTTTTTCTCATTGACGCTGTTCGTGAACCGAAATGATCGCAAGTCTATACAATTCTGTTCCCACTGAAAGCAGGTAGATCCAATTAATCCGTCTGTCCGCCTCAGAAACGTTTTTTTTTTCCTTCTTTTAATAATGAATTTTTTCACCGTGCAAAAGTAACGCCTCCGATATTAGGTCATAACTATTACTAATTCCAGCAGGCTACTTTTCATTAATCCAAACCAATAACATTTTTTAAAAAACTAAACTTTTTCTACCTTTTGCAGCGTTAAGACAGTGACTTGTTTAACCGCGTCACGTGTCTTTAGTGCATCTTTATTCTTCAATATAGTATACATATCGCAGATGTTAGCCATGTCGAACTTCTTGGCAAGATCAGAAACACTAACACCACTCTCATGTTTATTTATATTTTCTTCTTCCTTTTTCGTTAAATACTCTTAGGCTTCTTCACTGTTACTAACAATTTTCACTGTCTTGAGAGCCATAACAAGGGTTAAATTAATACCAAAACAAACTGTATCAAGAAAAGCAGCGATAAACAATATTCACAGGCCGCAAACATCTTTCTGTTCAAGAACCGAAAAAATGGCACCAAATCCATGTTTGTGCGCTCGTGCATTAAGGGATGTTTAGTGGGTCGACTCCAAATTTGCTCGGAAGTTGTATTTGTGGGCTGACTTGTTCAGACTGCAGGCGTTCTTGACCCGAGGTGCCTATGTATCATGCTCTTGACTCCCAGGTCAATCCAGCCTTACATTTGGGTGCCTGGAAAGTAAAGGTGGCTGTCGTCATGTTGACCACATCACCCATCGAGGTCCATTAGAAACAAACAAATACAAAATCAAACAAAAAATGTAAGAGTTTAACCTTATCCCTATGGGCCATTGAAATTTAAAGGGACCTTTTTTAAGATAACATTTGCCCTTTTACAACATTTTAAAATATAAGGAGTAAATAATTCAAAGTAATTAAAAATTAATCATATGCATTAGCTTAGTAATATATAGTTTAATAATTAGTTTAATAATATAAAATACAGCCATGCCTAACTGTCCTTTCACAGTTTACCTATTGCATTCAGTGATGGTGCATTATGTATCTTAAATTGTTTGGCTATCTTCTAAAAAACAGTCACAAATTATCCAGGCCGAAAATATACCCTAACAGGGCTTCAGTGTTGTGTCAGTTGCGGACTTTCGGTGACATAAATTGCGCACTTCCGAAGACTATTCTGCCGCCGCCGAGATGCGGACTTCCGGGGACTACACCGCCACCGCATCTCTCACGCCACTACGCGCGGCATGGATTGGCGCTAAACTAGATGGCTGGGACTAACGAGCAAATAAAATTAAAGAAGCTGCAAGGAGATGCGGTAGCTGCTGCTCATGAGTCTAAGCCATCTAATTTAGCCCCAATCCACGCGTAGCGGCGTGTGAGATACACGCAGCGGTGGCGGTAAAGTTCCCAGAATTGTGCAATTTAAGTCACCGGAAATTTGCAATTGACACCTGACTGAGGCCCTGTTAGGGTATATTTTCGGCCTCGATAATTTGGGACCGTTATTCGGAATTTACTCCCCCTCCCCCTTTTTTTTTAATTGTTTTTTTAATTATGTGTTGATGCAGTGTTTCTTGTCTAGATAGAATTTATACGTATTAACGAACACCAAGATCAAAATGTATAAAACGTTGATAAGACCAGTCGTTTTATATATGGCTCTGAAACTTAGTGCCTTTCCAAAAGAAAAAAAGCCTTATTACATTTTTCGAAAACAAGAGTCTTACGACGAATCTTTGGACAAACCAAAGATGCAAACAGCGGGGAATGAAAATTGAGAAGCAACAACGAAATTCAAAATCTGTTCTTATCACCATTGATCACTGCTATCATGAGAGCTAATCCAAGGTCCGACAATAAAGTAATGAGACTGAATTTATAACGGCAAAGACGAAAGTGCCTTCTGGAATCCAAAGCGGCAACCTTAATCTATGAATCTGGCAACTTTGTGTCACCACCTGATAAGTAGACGTCAAGCAAGCTGCCCTTTTATTGACTTAGTTAGATGCGCATTGTTATAACATCGGCATGGTGCAAAGAGCTAAGGTTAAATTATGTTTAAAACTCAGAAAAAGCGCCATTAAAACAGTTGAATTGATCTGACTAGTTTATTTTAATAATTGTTTATCTAGTGATTCCATTTTCAGCTGAATAATCACGATTCAAAAGTGGTGTAGAAATGATTACTAATGCAACTAGACCTGGAAGCCAAATTTATGTTTGTAATGATGAGCTCATTGCAAAAGTCAAAGAACAGATACAAGAAGATCATTCTTTTACTGGCAGGATGATGGTAGATGAATCTAAAGAGATCCTTTCAAAATTTTAGTGCAAGATTTTGGCAAAAAAAAAGTTGCTTGCAGGTTTGTACCGCATTCTTTTTCTGGTGACCAAAAACGTCAGCGGGTTGAGTACTCACGAGACATCATCAAAACGGGAATTTTTGGCCAAAAAAAAAAAACAACAACTGTGTATTCTCAACCATCTATCATATTCCCCAGATTTTTCTCCAGGTGATTATTTTCTGTTCCTGAAATGAAAGATATCATTGAACAGACATGTCTTTGACGATATTGATGACATTTGAAGGGCCGTAAAATCGACTCTAAGGGTCATTGCAAAACAAAAACAAACCAAAAAAAAAAAAAAAAAAACTACATAGGTCGTTCCAGTCTTTGTTAGATTGTGCTACTCGCTGTATCAAGACACAAGAGGCTTACTTTGTATAAAATACAGGTTATATCTTAAACTGTTAAATTTTTTTTTTTAAATAGAATTAGTCGCATTATTAATTTTGTCGGACTTTGTAGACTATACTGGTTGGGGCATATTGAAAAAATGTCAGATGACAGAGAAGTAAAAACTGTATACACAAAGTGGATGAATGGTCGCTGACCACGAGGAAGACTAAGAAAACTATAGAAAGAGAAGGCCAACTGGAGACATGAATGTAGGCGGGTATTATCTGCAGCAATGAACCTCAAGAGCTTGGAACGCTGAAGGAGGAGGAGGAGAAGAAGAAAAAGAAGAAGAAGAAGAAGAAGAAGAAGAAGAAGAAGAAGAAGAAGAAGAAGAAGAAGAAGAAGAAGAAGAAGAAGAAGAAGAAGAAGAAGAAGAAGAAAAAGAAAAAGAAAAAAAAATGAAGAAGAAGAAGAAAAAGAAGAAGAAGAAAAAGAAGAAGAAGAAGAAGAAGAAGAAGAAGAAGAAGAAGAAGAAGAAGAAGAAGAAGAAGAAGAAGAAGAAGAAGAAGAAGAAGAAGAAGAAGAAGAAGAAGAAGAAGAAGAAGAAGAAGAAGAAGAAGAAGAAGAAGAAGAAGAAAAAGAAGAAGAAAAAAAGACAAAGAAGAAGAAGAAGAAGAAGAGGAAGAAGAAGAAGAAGAAGAAGAAGAAGAAGAAGAAGAAGAAGAAGAAGAAGAAGAAGAAGAAGAAGAAGAAGAAGAAGAAGAAGAAGAAGAAGAAGAAGAAGAAGAAGAAGAAGAAGAAGAAGAAGAAGAAGAAGAAGAAGAAAATCGATGATGACGATGAGACAGTGCCCAGATACACAAGAATTACACACACACAAATAATTCCAGAAAAATTTGACTGAAAAGCTCAACAAAATGGGGAAGCAGTAAAACGTGAATAAAACAACACAACGTAATGTTTTTACCGGGCGGCCGTTTTCAAACACAAATACCAGACTGGTGTACTTTGCAGCAGGTAATGGGTAATTATCTCTCACAGATGCGTTTCAATGTACTAGTAGGAATACATATCTAGGCAGGTAACAGTTTAAAAAAAAAGTGTCTGTTACAAAATGTCATATGAAGATTTTTATCATATTTATCTAATCCATTTTGTTTATTTAGCGCATTAGTCAAAAAAGATGTCCTCTATATTGAACTACTGGGACAGTGTCTACCGGAAGAAAAAGATGTTCAGAAGTAAGATATTAGGTCATAAACATGTTGCACATTTCTCCTCTTTACTCTCTCTCTTTGCTGCTCCCTGAAGATGACGTCAAGCACAGAACACGTGCTCCGTAGCTCCATCGATATTTCTTTTAAAATAAAAAATCCATATGAAAAAGTGTGTTATAACACAGGAAGTAGCCGGTCACCCTAGTAAAGCCTGTTAGGGAAGAGGCAACGGGCGTCCCTATGGAGTCCACACGCCTGGCGCTGCCCCTCCCGTTAACCAGACGTCCACGTTTACGACTGACTATCCCACAACCATTCAGCCTCTCATCTGATAGATCCACTTTAGGCTTAGGTTTTATTTTATCGAGGTTGTCACTTCTAGATTTGTTGTGTTGTGTCCATAGACCGCAAGGTTTTGGTTAAGGGGGTCACCTTTTGAAGGATGTGCCTTTTTGGTAACGCACAATGGTCTTGACTGTAGAACGGTTTGCTAGTTTAGAGGACTTATTAATCGTGTGCGCTCTTTTCACCTATAGGACTAGACCCAGAGACTTAACAAGGGCGGGGGGGGGGGGGTGGTCTGCTGGTGTGCTCTACTGCCAGAGAGTCTTAGCCACTACAGCCATGAGTCTCCATGACCCTCGCTCTACCCACTGTGAGTTTTTTGTTACTATGGTTGCATCTTAAGCCAGTGAGAAAATCATGATCTCTGTTGCCAACTGCTGCTTTATCTTCCGTGAAACTAGTAACACCACATTCCACTTCACTATGCAAAAAATGTTTCTTGGGGGACCTTCCATTCTTTTACTTACATGCAAGAGCAAATTAAGGTATTAATTACTCTGGGCAGGCATTGCAGAGAATAGAGCCAAACAAATAATCCTGAAATACGAGTATTAATCCACAAGCACACTTTATCAGTTGACGCCTTTATTTATAAGATGGCTCAGTGACTCATACGGTCTGGGTAGACATACACAGAGCAGTTGAATAGAAAGACAGCACATTTAGAAAATCAGGTACTCAAATATTTTGAGCATGAACTTGAAGATAGCAGCTGTCACAGGGGCACTTACGTGGGTGGTGGAATAGAAAGTAGTCCAAGATTGACAGTGACAGACTCAGTTAGCATGCGTAAAAAGATCAGAACTAGCTAACTCTAAACGAAATGTTTTGACGGCATCCAAAAATCCCACCTCATACACTTTATACGTACATACATGCATGGATACATACATACATACATACATACATACATACATACATACATACATACATACATACATACATACATACATACATACATACATACATACATACATACATACATACATACATACATACATACATACATACATACATACATACATACATACATACATACATACATACATACATACATACATACATACATACATACATACATACATACATACATACATACATACATACATACATACATACATACATACATACATACATACATACATACATACATACATACATACATACATACATACATACATACATACATACATACATACATACATACATACATACATACATACATACATACATACATACATACATACATACATACATACATACATACATACGTACGTACGTACCTACCTACCTACCTACCTACCTACCTACACACACACACACACACACACACACATACACACATACATACATACATACATACACACATAGCAGCTGTCACGTGGCTGCTGGAATAGAAAGTAGTCCAAGATTGACAGTGACAGACTCAGTTAGCATGCGTAAAAAGATCAGAACTAGCTAACTCTAAATACATACAAATATACATGACGGCATCCCAAAATACATACAACATCATACACTTTATACGTACATACTACAGACAGACATACATACATACAGACATACAGACAGTACAGACAACATACAGCAGACATACATACATACAGGGAATACATACATACATACACGACATACATACAGACATACATACATAGACATACATACATACATACATACATACAGCAGACATACATACAGACAGACAACTACATACATACATACAGAACATACATGCATACATCATAGACGAGACATACACTACATACATACATACATACATACATACATACATACATACATACATACAACAGACATACATACATACATACATACATACATACAGACTACATACAGACATACATACCGACATACATACATACAGACATACATACAACACAGACAATACATACATACATACATACAGAATACATACATACAGACATAACATACATACATACATACAGACATACATACATACATACATACATACAGAATACATACATACATACATACTACATACTACATACATACATACATACATACATTACAGACATACAGACATACATACATACATACATGACATACAGACAGAAACATCAGACATACATACAGAATACATACCATACATACATACCAGACATACATACATACATACACATAACAGACATACATACATACATACATACATACATACATACATACATACATACGATGTACATACTCACACACACACACCCACACACACACACACACATATATACAACATTAACACACATACACACATACCACACATAACACATACACACATACACACATACATACATACATACATACATACATACATACAACACATACATACAACATACATACATACATACATACAACATACATACATACATACATACATACATACATACAACATACATACATACATACATACATACATACATACACACATACACACCATACATACATACATACATACATACATACACAACATACAGACATACTACATACATGACATACATACATACATACATACATACATACATACATACATACATACTACATACATACATACATACATACATACAATACATACATACATACATACCATACATACATACAACATACGGACATACATACATACATACATACATAACCATACATACAGGACATACATACATACATACATACATACATACATACAGATCATACACAGACATACATACATACATACATACATACATCCATACATACATACATACATACATACATACATACATACATACATACATAACATCCATACATACCATACATACATACATACATACATATCATACATACATACATACACATACATACATACAGACATACATACATACTACATACATACATACATACATACATACATACATACATACATACATACATACATACATACATACATACATACATACATACATACATACATACATACATACATACATACATACATACATACATACATACATACTACATACATACATACATACATACATACATACATACATCCATACATACATACATAACATACATACATACATACATACATACATACATACATACATACATACATACATACATACATACATACATACATACATACATACATACATACATACATACATACATACATACATACACTACATACAGACATACATACATACATACATACATACACACATACTACATACATACATTACATACATACATACACTACATACATACATACATACATACATACATACACATTACAGATACCATACATACATACATACATACATACATACATACATACATACATACATACATACATACATACATCAACATACATACATACATACATACATACATACATACATACATACATACATACATACATACATACAATACATACATACATACATACATACAGACATACATACATACATACATACATACAGACATACATACATACATACATACATACATACATACATACATACATACATACATACATACATACATAACATACATTACATACATACATACATACTATGACATACATACATACATACATTACATAACACACATACAACATACATACATACATACATACATACATACATACATACATACATACATACATACATACATACATACATACATACATACATACATACATACATACATAATTTGTTTTTGCCAGTCAAATGCTTTTACTCTTTTTCTGCATAGATTTAGAAACAAGCTTCTGAACAAATCGAATTATGAAGTAAAAGAACTGTTTGAGGCAGAGCAAAGTAAGAAAGGGCCAGAATTTTCCGAGTTTCATAATAAACTGGGATATTATCCGATTAAGCTAGAATTCTCGTTATTAATGTGACCCTAGAATGGACAGTGACATGTACTGATTATTATGACTGTTTAAAAAGGATGTAACTTCTAGACAGAGCAAGGTTGCCGTTTTTTTTTTTTTTATCTTATATTTGTTTTGCTTTTTAGCTTAGAAAATGTTCAGTGGACCCTGACGTCTGTCTGTGTCCACCTTTGGTAGCTGTCAAACGACTCCTGCAACAAAGACACTCTTTATTCATTGATGTGAAAGTTGTTGACATATGTTTTGAAAAGACAAAATGGACACTAAACGGACATGGCTGTCTTGTGTATGGTAGACAACTAAACGTGAGAAAAAATATTCTTTTTGGTTGCGCAAGGCGTAAATACATATTAATGATCCTTTCTGATAGTGTGTCTTTACAGTTGGTCTTGATAGTGCTATATGTATATATGCGTATATATATATATATATATATATATATACTATATATATATATATATATATATATATATATATATATATATATATATATATATATATATTATATAGCTTACTTTAAAACTTCTACTTCTTCTTTCGATTGATTGAAATAGATTATCTATATCTACAACAATGTTGACTTCAACACTTAACTTGTCTCTGACAACTGTACAGTAACGACTGTGGTAGGATTGACAACTAAAAGTGGGTTTTCTAATTGTCCGAGATGTGTATTTGACTCGTGCTTGTACTCTCCCGTGCAAGTAATACATGTGGCATCGGTGACGCTTGACATGTGAAAATATCGTAAACTAATAACCATGGTTGGGTTACAATTTGTACTACAGACGGCAGGTGCAACATCAAGCATGTTTAGCGTATTTGAAATGGAAATATAAATCACATACCAGATGACTGCAGCTGAGCGTGACATTTCGAGCCAAAACAGTTTTTTTTTAAATATTTCTTTTATCTGTCTTTATGCGTAATTTGATAGTACCTACGTAGTAACTTTTTTTTTTAAAAATATATCAGCGCTACAAACATATCAGATGTGTTCTGTGGTTTGTATAATTTGAAACAACAAAAAAATCTCTATCTTGTCATCTACGGTTTGTTTTTGTTTTGCTTATTGTTTCATTCACGACGTTTGCGGCATATCACTGCATAAGTGCTGGTTATACTTTAAAATAAAAAGTAATCACACATTTGTGAGAATCTCTACATTCACAAATTGTAAAGTTTCTGTTTAGCTTTTTACCATTTCTCTTCTTCCTGAAATTAATTTGCTAGTGTTTCATTTTTCAAAATTAAATGATTTATCAACTGAATTACTATTCATGCCAGAAAATGAACTAGTGGACTAGCTTTCAACGAGAAACAAAAGAACTACATGTTTGCCACGGCGTAATCCACGCAGAATGTTTAAATCACTGCTATCCTATCAGCTCTGATCGCTACGTGGAACATTGCAGAAACTACAAGCAAGATGTACTGTGTGTTCGTCCTGGCAAACATGCAGGTCCTGAACAGGAAGATGCTTGTCTACGCACGAGTCGACAAACAACGGTAGCATTGAAGAGTCTCAACTTTAACGAGATTTTAGCGCAATCCGCATGCAGCTCTGATTTGGCATCTTGTTTCCAAAGCTCAAATAATATCTAAAGGGAGACGGATGCTTTTGACGAGGATGTGGCAACTGATGTGCGTTCCTGGTTTCGTAAAAAATCGTCTAGTCACCCCTCCCCCTCTCTTCCTCCGGAGGAGTTTCGAAATCCTTTTCCACGCTGGCGTGTGTACGTGGAACCTGATGATGACTACGTGAAAAATAATGGCATCTTACTTGGAGGTCATCCCAAGCTTTCGGAAAATGTAGTTTACCTGTGTACATAAACAAAGTTATGTCCTTGGTGACATTATTTTTAAAACGACACACATTATACAGTTGTTGGAATTCATGTGGTCGTGTGTAGTGCTAGCCTTCCATGTTTGTAGACTAACAGAGATTTGATAGTCAATAAGATTAAAAGATGATAACTGCTTTCAGTTCCCCGAACCCAGTTGCTATCCATTTCAAACAAACTCTAGAAATCCATACCCCTTGAGTATCGAAAAATACTATTCCACTGTTAAGCAATAGAGTCAGCATATTCGAATCAGCTCCCCACTTGTGAATATAAGAACATTGTCGTTTTATCTTACAACACAAAATTTAAAAAAGAATATTTTTTAAGGATTTTATGACCTAATTGTGCGTTATATTTTAACCATATTGTTTCAATATTGCCTGCATTATATATAGAGATAAGTTTGTGTTCTAGCACAGTGAGATGTTGTCTGGCCCGGGTGCTTTTCCTTTCTTCATATGATGTATTGCATCCTCAACTTCTGCAGTCATTATTGGTGGACCATCACTGTTTGTCTGCAGCTCTACATCTGGTCTATTATCATCATACAATTAATCTATATACTCTGTCCATCTGTTAATTAGATTACTATGTTCCAATAATAAGTCACCATGTTTTGATTTCAAACATCCAGTACTGTTACGTGTCATCTTTCGTTTTAACATATTTATCTGTTGGTAATGGAATGTGAGTCTTTCCTGTGATTTTCCCCAATCTCTGTACACATTTGATTCAGCCAGGCTTCTTTAGCCACTTTGCATTTGTTCACTATTTCTTTTTGTATTCTAGAGTATACTTCATTATCATTCTTTTTCTTCCCATTTTTATCTATCAACTGCAGAATTTCGGTTGACATCCATTTCTTTTTTGCAACCCTATGGGTTGGTGGGGTGTCTCTTTAGATGTCTGCTGAATTGACTTACGCAACATATCCCACGGTTCATCAATAGTCTGTATAATTTCCATTGCATTATACCGGTTTTGTACAGTGACATTGTACTGGTCCTTAATTTCTTTATCCGTTCTAAGAATTCATAAATTTAACTTGATGTTCTGTGGTGTTTTTCTAATGCTCTTTAGTTTTATTCTAATTTTTCCTACAACTGGAACATAATATAGAGTTTCAATATGGCAGTTTTAGTATTTAGTTCCACTCGACTATTAGGAGTCTTTAGAACAGAAAGGAGAGATGATTCTTATTCTCTGTCGCAACTGAGTTTGTCTCTATGAGTCACATTAGAATATATAGTGGGGATTCTGCTGCCTCCCTCTTTGTGACTTCTTTTGCAAAACCATCAGTAAACACACGTGTACAAATGTGAGATGGATACTGATTCTTTGTCACCTGAACACAGAAAGTGGCAGCATTCTTGGTTCTGACTGTGTTCAAACCTTTCGGTGATTATTTCTGGGATTTCCGGAACAGTACCAGGAGATAGATCTGGACAGCTCGTCAACGATTCTGGTTTGCGATCATCATAATATATTACACTGTTAGTTTCTATAATTTCTTGTTGTCTCTATGATTCTCTTGCTTGAGGTTCTAGCAGAAAACCAGTGTATTATTGGTTAAAATATTTTCTGACAAAAAATAATACACACATCAACATGGGAATCACCAAACTCTAAGAGAACCGACCAAATCAATAACATGAGTACATGCAAACAATAGGAATAAACTCACAGGGAGCAAGTACAGCGGGGATTTACGAGTCATCAGTAGAAGTTATCCTCGTCGACAAGTGTTTCGGCCCACGATTCTCCTAGACACTTTCGTAGGTGGGCCCACCTGAGTTCATGAAGCTCATGGCTGGTACCCTGCTGCACGAGATTACCGGATGGTGTTTTTCTTTCGGATAGGGACAAGACGACTTGGTGGTTTCGCAGAAGGTACTGTGAGATAAGAAGTCGTCGCGGCAGCCTAATTAGAACAGTCAGAATGCCTGGACGACCGAGCGACAAGCTTACGTTTGGTTTACCGGACACATGTTGGACTTTTGTTAGCAGGTGGCAGAGGAACACTGGCAGACAATTCGGACACGATGGACTTTCAAAGGGTGAGAAACCCTTTTCTACTAGAAACCCGGACCAGCTCACCGAGGCCTGTCCCCTACGTTGTTTCGTTGCGTCCAAAGCCAACTCGAGGCCCTTTCGGCTACCTCGCCCAGTCGTTTGAGTGTTCGTTTCCGTTCATTACCTCGCAAACCTAGTTCTTTAATCACATTTTACAGTGAAGTGGAGACGAGACCTCGCACTCCCACTTCGACGGCAAAGACAAGTACCGTGTACGCCTCGTTTCTCCTCAGACCGGCTGCTAAATCACTGTATTTCTCGAGCTTGTACGTATGGGGACGATAGTAGAACTGGCTCTAGCGTTAGCCCTCATTCTAGCATGGTCAACAACGGCTGCCAACTTTTTTAGCACCATGTTGTGTCGCCAGGTTTATCGGCCTTGGCCTAGGGCTTTCCTGCACGCGGAAAGGACGTGCTCAAGAGTCTGCTTCGCTTTGCACAACGGGCAAGTCAGATCGTTAGTCGCAGACCATTTAACCATGTTAACACCGGAAGGTAATACATCGTACGCCGAACAAACGATAAAGCTCAGTCGCAACGGCGTCATTCGCCAGATCTCACCTCATGTGAGTATTCTTGGCAATGCGCTCTCCAGGCTGACCCAATGGCCCTGCTGCGACTGTTGGGCTGCTTTTTGGAAACGAACCTCGTTTTCGTTGTCCCTCACCTGTTGTATAACCATGTCTCGGCGTTCTTTGGCTGAGGCCTTTGGCCACCAATTGACCTTCCCGTGCCCTAGGCCTCGACGGTCGGTTTGAGTGTATCCCATTATCTCTCTCAATTTTAGTGCGTTCTGCGCAGATTCAATCGCATCGAGGACCCTCCACTTCTGGCCAGTCTTAAGAGCGGGCTGGACAGCGATGACATTTGGGTCTGAAGACTCGCGCAAGATCATGGCGAGTCTTACCTTGGCGACTTTAAACTCTTCGGTTATTGATTTGAACGGGAGTACCAGCTTAGCCTGCTTGCAATACAGAGCCACGTCGGTCAGACAAGGCGGTGCACCAATCCACTTTCTTAAGGCTGTGTTGATTTTCCTCTCCATGGTTTCCACTGCAGTCATCGTCACTTCGCAGACTAACAGTGGCCAGAGGAGCTTCGGAATCAACATGAATTGAGCTTCCCGATCAGCCTGCAACGCTCGATCGCGAGCAGGCCTGTAGCCAGTGACTCGTGTATTCGCCGGACCTCCGCTCTATCAGATAACTTCGAATCGTAAACGCGACCGAGGCTCTTCACCGGTTCCTCCAGAACCGTTGGGATCTTGTTCCTTGCCACCGTAAAACTGGTTGCCGACACCTCGCCCTTATGGATTGACAGACTCCTCGACTTCAGCGGTTTGAACTGCATACCGCTCCAATGGACCACCGCGTTCAATCTTTCCAGGATCGTGCGGGCAGACTCCTCGCTGCCCGTTATAATAGTCGTGTCATCCATAAATGCGCGTAGTGGAGGCATCCAGTGATCCCCTATTTGAAGGCCCTGTCTGTAGCCGGCCGCCCCGTCTAACATGATCTGCATGGCCATGACAAACAGTATTGGTGAGATCGTACACCCCATAGCTATCCCAATCTGCAGCTCAGTCCATCTCGTGGTAAACGTCGAGGTAGAGAAGCGCAAAGCGAACTTAGAGAAATATTGCTCGATCATATCATTGACCTGTACCGGTACGTGGAACATGCGAAGGACTCGCCACAGTAGCCTATGGGGGACTGCCCCGTAGGCGTTGGCTAAGTCCAACCAAATCACGTGCAATTGAGTTCTCCCATGCTTGGGTCTCTGGATAGCCTCCCAAATCATGGTCGCGTGTTCAAGGCACAGAGGAACGCCCGGAATACCACCCTTCTGAACACTCGTATGTATGTACTTGTTAGACATCAGATACTGTATGAGCCGGCGAGCCATGACCGAGAAGAATATCTTACCCTCGACATTCAACAGCGAGATGGGCCTGAATTGGGAAAGATTCTTCGAGTCCTGCTCTTTGGGAATGTAGACCCCATTCGCCTTTTGCCATTCTGGACATATGTGTTTACGGATCCACGCTTGTCTCAACAAGACGTAAAGCATTTTTTAGGATTTTCGGGCAACGCTTGTAAAGAACGTACGGAACACCATTCGGACCTGGGGCAGACTTGCCGCTGGCCTTTTTCACAACTTCCTCAACCTCAGACCAAAGGGAGGTATCATTTTAAATGGTACCTTCGGCAACTCAGGCTGCTTGAGGCCGCTAAGGATCTCTGGATTGTCATCGAGAGGCTCTCTCCTCTTTTTGTCAAACAATTTATATCATCCCTTGATGAGGTTAGGGCTTTAAGAGCGCTGATGCATTTACTGATCATTTGCAGTTGATATATAACATCTTATAATAATTGAAACCAGTATAATGTAGGTTATCTCAGAGACAAAGAAGTAAGGGACAATTGTCAGTTATAGTCTCTAATAAGTACCAGTTTAGCTGAAGAGGTAAGCTGTGATAAGATCAAGAAAATCTGGAATTAATCTTGTGCAGAAGTTCTTGGTTAGAAAACAACAGAAACATAAAGCCTACATAATAACATTGCGCAGACGGAGACACAACAGAGAACCCTGGCTCTTGCTATACTTGATGAGAAGTATCCAAACACCACATGGACTTAGGTTTAGGTGGAATATGCATTAAACTTCTAGCAGTAGAGCAGAAACTCTCTCTCTCTCTCTACCAGCAGGTGACATCTGCACTAACTTCAGAGCTGAGGCAACTGCCCTCCTTTCTGCAGTCCAACATCTTATCACTCAGGATTACAGTGGGCACACAATTGTTATACTTAGTGACTCATTGTCTGTTCTCCGAGCAATATCAAGCAAAAAACAAGACAAACTAATTGCAGATCTAAGGACCAACATTGGCTTATTCTCCAAGGAAGCAGAACTGGTCTTGCAGTGGATACCAGCCCTCTGTGGTATTCAAGGAAATGAGAGAGCAGACGAGTTGGCAAAAGCTGGGAGTAATCTTCCACAACCTCATCCATCACACAGCTAAAAGGAAACAAAAACAGCGCTAAAGCAGTCTTTCAAGCAGGAGTGGAGAAGGCAGAATGGAGATTACAGACCAGAGAGTGATAGCATAAACAAACTCAACAGGAAAGAACAAACTTCAATTTTTAGACTTCGGACTGGACACTGTGGTCTTCGAGCACACCTGTACAGGATAGGCATACAAGAATCTGCTGCCTGTGATTGTGGAGCAGCAAGACAGACCCCTGGACACATACTACAGTTCTGCCCTTACC
Source organism: Candidula unifasciata (assembly GCA_905116865.2). NCBI lineage: Eukaryota > Metazoa > Mollusca > Gastropoda > Stylommatophora > Geomitridae > Candidula > Candidula unifasciata. The sequence goes on from CAJHNH020000037.1 coordinate 262,400, forward strand.
TCTCCCAGCAAAGACTGTGGATCTGGCCCAAGGGAGCCACATTGCAAGAGAAGCTATTTGTGACCCAGACGGGACTTAATGTTTAGCATGACTGGTGTCAAACGCACAAGAAGAAGAAAAACATAAACCATTCAAATGATCAAAGAAAGGAAACGTTAAAAAGCGGACTGACACGATAGCAAAACTAGAGCTGCTAAAACTAGATCTCAGGTAAAATGCACGGAAGGTAATAAAAAAGGATGAATCTCTGACACTAACACGATTGCGGGACATGGGAGTAAAGCATGGTAATGCACGTCTATGCGGCCTTCGAGGCCGAGATAGTAGACATTATAACCTGTCATGAGAATCTTTGGTCGAAATACTTTCCAGTGGCTGATGCATCGGAAGACTGAGCACGAATGGGAATGCCCAATGTGCAATGAAGTCGATTGAGATAACATAAGATAAAATAACGTAGCTCTGTCTCTTGACTTAATTGTGCAGGCTTTCAGTAGAGATGTTATGGGTATTGTTTGCTTTAGTGTTAGACACAAAATCTTTGTCGAGTTCTCTACTATTTCGGCTAGTAGCTTGGAGGCTGTTAATTTTTTTTTCATGGCAAACTAAAGAGTAATGTCATTTACACTGTAGTAGTAGGCAACCACCAGTCCCTGTGGATCATTTTTCAGTATGTACAGTAATGGCTGCATCATCCGCAAATTAAAAGTCCCTGAGACATCTTGTCTTCAACTTAGTCCTTGCACGAAGCCTGAAAAAAGTTGCCATCTGAAATCGTACAGAGATATATACCTTCAGTTGTTGTCCCAAACGCAATGCGGGAGCTAGGACGCAACCCTGCTTTATACATGAATATAAACCGGTGACGAGCGAATCTTTTTATATGACGGTTTCTTTCATATTTTCAAGAAAAGATTCGAGGCACAATAGTAAGGGTGGGCATCCGTATTTAGCAAGGTCATAGTTCATTTTCGGTGTTTTACTATGATAGCTCTGTCCTGCAATAGACCACAGCTGTATATAACTTTTTATATAAAAACTATAGTGGGCAGTGCAATAGACTTTGTTACCTACTGACCATGAGTCAATGGTTGATATTTTATCTCCTGAACAGTTATGGTGCGCAACAACAAGAAGTCTACTTACAATAACCAAAAACAATTCACTTCGCACTGTCTAGGTCCCTCCCTTGAATGTTTGCATTCGTCAGCTGTTTCTAGAATCAGAACAACTGAAACATGCAGCTGAATGATTCTTGGTCTCTGTGTACAGGTAAATATTTTCAACAATCACATTGACAGTTTAATTTATCTTTGCAGATTATCAAAATACTACATATTGAATAAAAAATATAACAATTCAACAAAATTTAAAATGGCAATTTGCAACGAATCCTATTTTTTTTTCTTCTGAAAACTAACTAAAAGTATGTGGTATATTAGATCTGGCGTTATCCGTTATGTTGAGAAGCTCGCTCTCCTACGAAATACTCCTGGCCAAATCAGAAAAAGGTTAAACCAAGGAGGAAACATAAAAATAAAAGGGCACGAAGAACACAGTTGACAACAGGATAGGGAATGAGCGGTCTGACACGGAGGAAAGAAGCATTAAGCCCAGAGACGTCGTAAATATCAGAAATTTCGGCTCTCCTAGCAGATTTGGCCGGCAAGCTAAACTGCTTCAGCCGGCTTAGTGGGGCTTAGTGGGAGTTACGTCCCTTCGCCAAACTCAAAAGAAGTCGCGGAAAAAGTCACCAATCAAATGACATACTTACCTACCATCATCCGGGTGCGTGTAGAGTTGTCTTTAGCCAGGAAAATGGCGCTAATAAACACACACACACACACACACACGCACACGCGCACACGCACACACGCGCGCACACGCACACACGCGCACACGCGCGCACGCACGCACGCACGCACACACACAGCAGACTGCAAGTTTTAAAGGAATTGGAATTTGAACTGGAGGGCTGATCAGGATTAGCTGGCCCGGCCTGATGTGGGGCACCAACTATGACCTGGGAAATAAAAATGACCACCCAGCAATGAGATTGTAATGACCCACAAAATTGAAAGAGGAATTAAACCGGTAAACAAATGCGCACAGAAGTCGAATGTGTTGGCCGAAAGGCGCAAATATCGCAGATGTGCTGTAATCTTACACAACGCAATTACATCTTCGGATCAACGTAGAAGAAGAAGAATAAAAATGTCAAATGACAAAAAAAAAAAAAAAAAAAAAAAACAATCACCGACAACTGGTGTCTATTAGTATGATGGCTGCCACTGTTTTATCCTATGTAATTTTTAACAAGGCACAACGGAGATCACTCTCCACATCATTCTAACAAGGTTTTTTTTTTTTTTAATGATTGATAAAGCTGAGAATCCAGATTTACAAAGGTATGCAGAGGAAAAGTGCAAAAGAACATTTATTTATAATTTGGCCAAATACTGCAACCCAGAAAAATAAAGGGGACAGTCTGGCTAGAAATGTGAACAATATTTCATGTTTGCTTCAACACATTCTATGCAACTCACTGTGTAGGTGAACATGTCTATTTTCATATGCAGTTTAAATTTTAAAATTTGATCAACACAACTTGAAATATTTTGATTATATATGGGTGGATGTTGGTTGCTCAACGTCACCATTTGACAGCAAATCCTTGTACTTTTCAATCCAAAACAATGTACCACACCTTGCTTCTGTGGTTTTTTTTTAATAAATAACGAATGCTCCACTGACTGACTTCTGCCATTTTGCATTGCGTTTACAGCACGATTTGTATGTGTTAAGCTTCAAATTTTGTGACAGTTGATCAATATTTAGTTCGGAATTATGCCCCTATTTCCAGGACAGAGGTGTAAAGTCCCAAAAAAAGTGGACGTTAGATTTTTTAGTCGGACCCTCGTGTTTCAGTTTCAAGCAGTGACACTGACACTGGTCCAGTTTCTTTTAAAGAAAACGTTTGAGTAATTTCCAAATATGTAAGTGCCACGCCAACTAACTCTATTATGGACATCTTTGTCAATAAAGATCTAGAGAATAAACAAAAGTATTCGGATGACTTTGGTAGTGACATCGAGAGTGTAAGTACTGATTTATCTACACTTGTCCCCAGTGTCATCATAGCCTCATATTAGTTGAAACCCAGAGGCAAGGATTAGGAAGCAAGCTTGTATTTTACTATATTAATAAAAGTAAAGATGTTTTGGATTGAAAGCTTTCCCTAAATGTCAACAAATGAAAGTAGGTATTATGGCAGTCAGTAATATAAAGAGGAGCGCTAGTTTTATAGTGTAAACTAGTGGCAGTGACGGATCTGAATCGCAGGCGTTTCGCGGACTTTTGGATTTGCCACCACCAGTCAGCAAAAGCACATATAGTCTTACCGGTAAGACAATAGATTGAGGCTTCAGCACCAGCAATGAACTGCTGGGAGCGCCCGTCAGTAAATGAAGTTGCTACAACTACTGGTTGTAACTACAGCTGTTTCATAAGCAGTGAGTATTCGGTGTTTGTCCTAGGACATTCTTGGCTATTGTGAAGGCAATGAAACACAGTGTTGAACAGTTTGCTATAGACTGTTTCCTAGATAATGATATGCGCCGCATAAAAAAATGCTCAAAAGCAAGCCATAGATGCATCACATGAAGTAGGCATAGTGAGAAGTCGGAGTGGACTTACTAGGGATGAGAAGCAGGACCACCAGGAAGGATTGCCATACTTATCTGGAGGATATTAGCTCACTCAAGCCGAGTCAGTGCAGTTATTCTCATTAACAATTTGCGGAAAGCTTTGCCAAAATTTAGGGGGTGTGACTGTTTGTTTGTTATATTTTTTTTAAAAACTATTAGAGATAAAATAATAAAATTTGGTACACAGCTTCAATACAATAATAGCTAGATGCCCTACTACCAGCTTCAAGGAACTACTAAATGTAAGTTGAGTTATAATAATTAAAAAAAAAATTCAAGTCATTTTAGTCCTAATTTTAATACTTTATAACTTTAGAAGTATTATTAGTACAGATAAACTAGAGGTAGGGGATCTAACTGTAACAGTGAACCTCTCTAACTTTAACATTCAGGACTCCTGTAGGGTGAGTTCAGAACTTTCTGAGTTAAACCAACATCCATTTTTTTCTACTTTCACAGTTTTTTCAATTTAATAATAATTTAGCAAGTTTGAACAAGTTTGCAAAAAAAAAAAAAAAAAAAAAAAAAAAACCATTTATAATACATTACTGAACTGTCATGTATCAAGCACATGCTCACAAAATTTCAAGAATATATTTCGGTATTTATTTGGTCATTCATTAAAAACAAAATAGTACCTGTGTTTTCACATTTATAGCCAGACTGCCCCGTTTTAAAAGCTTTTAAGCTTAAGTTATTCAAAACTTAAAAGAAAACATCAAAATATGCCCAAAAAAAGGCAAATGGGTTTTCATTAGATGCATGATGCAGATCATCCTTCTCATAAGAAAAACTTCGACCTCAGGCTCCAACTCGTATTGTCGAGAACATTATGTGCGACTTGAAGCTAACCACAAAGAGCGTGAAATAGTCATGCATGTACTGAGCTTGATGCAACCCAAAAACAAAAACAAACAAAAATGCATCATTGTTGTAGCTTTATCCGGTGCATCGTTCAGATCCTGTGGCAGTTTCGGTTGACAGGATTTGTCTTGTGAATTACAAAAAGATTTCCAATGATGTCTTAATTTTTTTCTGTAACCAGTATAAGTAAACCATAAACGAAAAAATATTGTAGATGGAGCACCATCTTGTACAAACACCTACTTCCTTTCCACTGTATTTTCCATTTTCATGAAAACAAATATGAATGGTTTATAAAATATATTAATGGGTAAAGTAAATCATATTCCTTTGACTTTGTAAACATTTCGAAAAAAAAAGCATTCTTTGTTGTAACAATTAGGGCTGTACCGAATATTCGCTTCGTATTCGCTTCGGGGCCGAATAGTGGACCTAATAACTATTCGGTATTCGGCCGAATAGTTGCGGTGGGGCCGAATACGAATAGTGGTTACTTTACACCCGTTTCTGGACTGGTGGAAAATAGACATATCAAGATTTCCCACCTTGGTTTATACTGTCAAGCGTTATCTTTGTGCACAACCTATGAGCGTACCAACTGAACGTCTGTTTAGTACAGCTGGAAATACCTTCAGTGAGACAAGAAGCTGCCTTAATACTGACAACATGGACATATTTTTTTTTTTGGGGGGGGGGGGGGGGGGGGGGGGGGGGGGGGGGGGGGGGGGGGGGGGGGGGGGGGGGGGGGGGGGGGGGGGGGGGGCTAATGCCGCTTTCATGGATTCACTAAGCTGTCAGTGACAATTTACAAGTTTAGTTACTTGTTATTTACTTGTTACTATTTTATACACTATTCGAAAGTGGAAGAATGAGCCTCAGTTTGAATACTGGGAAGACAGAAGTAATGGTGGTATCAAAGACACAAATTATTCCTAAATGTGTAATAAAAGTCAATGGTTTTATTTTGAGACAAGTACAGAAATTTAAGTATCTGGGCACATTGATAACATCAGATGGAAGATGCATTACTGAAACAAGAAACAGAATAGGACAGGCAAAAACTGCATTTTATAAAATGAAGAATATCTAATGCAATATATCTTTGTCATTAAAGGTTAGAAAAAGAATTCTTGCTTGCTATATACATCCAGTTTTAACATATGGCTGTAAGTCCTGGACAATCGTTAGGCAGGCCAAACAAATTCTTGAGGCCTCAGAGATGTGGATTTACAGAACAATGCTTTAAATACCTTGGACAGCCATGTTGTGACCACTGGAAAGCTATGTGAAAGGAGGGATAGAGGAAGACAACGAGAGAAGATTCTTGACAGTCTTGTTGCATGGAAGAAAAGCAAATACTGCAATAAAAACAAAACAGTGTGCAACTTAAAACAACCACCCTGCTCTTCTTGATAATGAATACCCACATAATCTTTGGGTTCGTGTCGAACGAATTGGTCAGCACAAAACGCAACTAGAAATGGAGAAGCAGGAGTGTATATAAGCATTTAAATAATACTAGATATACAGCCAAAATACCCACAGGAAAGCAGTGTCATTACTTTGATGTAGACGTTCAAGCCATAAAACAGCAGCAGAGAAACTGGACGTCATTTTCAGATGCTAGAGCAGTACTTCAGGCACTCCAGTCTAGAAAATTACCTACTATACGAACACTACTCTACAAACTAGACAGACGATGTGAGGTAACTATGAAATGGATACCATCCCACTGTCGAGTTCCTGGAAATTAAAGAGCTGATAAACCAGCTAAGGAAGGTGCAACTGAAGAACTTACCCGTCTCTTACCAACAGAAGAAGATAATAATCAAATCATTCAGAAAGCCACCAAAGCCGGAACAAGACGATTGCTATTTTATAGACAGACCAGAGCTAGAACATGAATCAATCGACTTCGTAGCTACATGTATTCACAATTTAAGATTAACGAATCAGCCATGTACACATGTGGATTGGCAACAGAGACACCAGATCACGTCCTCCAAGACTGTCCCAAATACAACAAATTAAGGCGATACTTTTGGCCAAGAGAAACACTAGTGCAAGCCTGCAAGCAAAACTGCAGATACTGCAAGCTAACGAAAGAAGACTGTATCCCAAATTCCACGGTATACTATTAACTGACAGTACTGAGCCAAATACGTGGTTTAATCAAACTGGATTTGAGACGAAAGTGACATTTTAACCTTTTCATTTTCAATAACTTTTTTTCCCCCAACTTCCATAAAGTCATCAATCCAACACTTCACAGTGCTGCTCGAAAGACATTTTGTCAATAATGTGTCACTACTTGTATAACATATGCAGCAAGTAAAATGCAAGGTTTATTAATGATTCCACCTATTATAGTTGCTTTCTTTCTTGTCTTTGCTTATTAGTACCGGAAGTTCAACGGCGTCCGTGGCTAAGGCGTTGCGAGTCCGACTCGTAATCCAACATACCGCGATCGAAACAAACTGAGGGCTGCATAGATTTTTATCGTGGTATGGGACGTCGCAGGTCGACCCAGCCTAGAATGGTTACTATGATGGGCTGTCCTGTGAAAGTAAAGACAGCCGGTGTAATGCTGACCACATTACCCACCGAATGCTGACGGTCTGTAAAATATGGGAGCTCTTCCCATATGCCCGATACGCCTATAAAGGCGTGGAAAGGGATCACTTTACTTTACTTACCGCTAGTTCATATGATGCTTCATTGGCATTTTTCATGTTGACTGAAAGCAGCTGTTGGATCCAAATTTATCCTCTTCAAGAAATTTAGTTTATTAGCAAAATAAACTGATGTTTTATTTATTAACGCTGGATGCACTAAAGTTAAATGTCTTTCTAAAGGGACAGGTCTTATTGTATAATTACTGAAAATACAACGGCAAACAACACCTGATAGTGTTGCTTGCCTGTATTGTCTAACACCGTTAAAAATAATGTGTGTGTGTGCAGTTTTTTTTTTTCAGAGACACTATTGTTATATTTGTAACATTAAAAATATTAGTTCAATGCAATTTTTCAAAATACCGTCGCTTTTTATGACAATTTACTTAAATATTTAATTTGAGCATTTGCAATATTCATGTGCTATCAGCAAACTGCATACAATGAAACTCGTTGATACTGGATGTGGGATTTTTTGCTTTAGTTCTTAAAAGATTTGCTAATGGAGGTGCACTTGTTTAGACATGTAAACAGCTCTCGTCTTTCACGGTTCTGGTTCTAGGAAGAACTGAACAATTTAGCAATGATTGCCTAGACTACAAGGTCAAACTAATACAGTTGATGCAAATTGCAAAATGAATGATGTGGTTAGAGACAGCATTTTCCCAGGCATGCTTTCAAAGTGATTCCGTGAGCACGCTTAAGAGTGAGAGGATAAGTTCGAGAACATTGAAGTTTCTGTGGACATTTCGCATAATACAATTTTTTTTTTAACCAGTCGCCTTATGCTGCGGAATATACAGGATCCGAGAGCTTAAGGACTTGTCCGATGTGCGATAAGGATAATCGGTTGATCATGTAACAAATTAACAGAAAAGCGAAATAGAAATGTCCCCAGCTTTTTGTTTGATTGTTTTACAAATTATTAAAAATTATTTCGTTTATAATTAAACTGAACACATTATTAGTACAAAGGATTTTTTCAAAGTACAAATGAACATAGTTTCAAAGCAACTTTATATCTCCATGCCCCTCACCCCCGCTCTAGGTTTAAGACCACCAATCTACAGACAAATAACTGTCAATGGGCTCTTGATACGTTCTACGGATGTTGGTTTCTTTAACTGTTTCTGTAGTAACAGAAGAAAGCAAAAAGTGGGGGGGGGGGGGGGGGGGGGGGTTGTAACAGTTGAAAAAGAAGTATTAGAAGTATTATGCATATGCTGCATATGCTCTGCTTAAATTATTACCATTTCGTTCTTTTCCATTTCAGGCTGAGCAGGAATGGCATCATTCATTTCCAAACAGGCACAACGCCGGAAATTAATTGATGTCTTGGTGGCATATTATTGTGGTATTATACTACTGCATTGTATCGTGTTTAAAAATCTGCTTTTGTTGAATTCTGCTGTTTCTAAAAGACGCATGATTAATCTGTGCCGTTTGAAATAAATTTTTAGAATACAGGAACGTCAACATTAAATAACGTATATATCATCATGATCATCATCATCAAATACTTCGCCGATTAGTACTGGCGATCATGCCTTTCCACAATGTACGATCTTGAACGGTATGCACCAATCCGTGTGTGTTGTTACACGGCAAAAGCCTGTTTAAAATCTTATCTCATTGCCTTCCTTTATCGCTCTCCCCTTCGCCCCCCCCCCCTCCCATTTCCCCAGGGATGCTTTCAGTGGTCACAGTGTATTCCAGTTTACTTCTTCTCTAAAACCTAAAAAGATGATGACGGTATCTTTATCTTTGTGGTAAGTTATCCTCTAGCCCTCGCCTCTTTCAAAACACTAGCCCTCGCCTCTTTCGTAACAGTCTAAGCTGCTTTTTTGAGCTGTCTAATAATTTAAAGGATTCTTCCGTAAAACCAAGTCTCTGAGGCCTCAAGATATTGTTTTGGTTTGTCTATCAATTCTCCAGGATTCACAACCACCCGCTAAAACTGGCTGTGTTTAGCATGTATGAATACTATTTTCTAACCTTTAGTGGCATTGATTCATTCATGAATGTTTTTTTTTTTTTTTCGATTTTTACAAAAAAGCCTGTTGTAGCCTGTTCTGTTCTTATCCAGCTCAAACTGTAGTACACTCTTTTGTCAATATCCTTATAAGTTTCTCCGATCCCAAGTTTAAAGAAGTGAGCACAGAGCATCACCTTGCTTTAAACCAGATGTTATTTTTTTTTTTTAAGTTGTATAGCATGCATAAGTATTACATTATGGTATTTCTTTCTTCTTAGTGAAGATTAAGAAAAATGCAACCAACACTCTCAAAACAGACCTTCAATGCTATTCTGTTATGGTCGATGATATGTTTGAAGAGAATAGGTTTGTGCTTGCGACAGTTAATGCAAAAGTGGGGATTAATTATAGATACATTTTCTTTATTAGTCACACTCACTTTGAAGAAAACAAAGGATAGCAAACAAAATGTCTGCTCGTATGGTGCAATGTGGCTCTGCTAGGGATTTCATTCAACTTGTCACATTGCTAAACTGACTTTCTTAGGTAAAGACAGTTACTAGGAATGCACTAGACAATAAACATTCAGTTAATCGTTATTCGCTGTTCCAACAACCGCACTGTCTATGCGCTCATTTATGTTCTAGTGGTTGCTACGTATGGCTAATTCCTGATAACATTTCCAACTATCTCACACAGTGATTATCTCTGCCATTACCTTTCGGGTCATACATCTAGATCAGGCTAACATAATGTACCTTATACTTGTACACAATCAAAACTTGCAATCAGTAGACACTCATTTCTGCTCTCCAACAAATACACGTGGTCAGACGGTCTGCATTCTTCTCAGCTGTTCTCTCCCATTTGACCACACAAATCTAGGTCCACACTTCAACTGACTTCTTACCATTTCTGAGTTCTCACCTTCCGTTTAAGTCTCACGCTTTCCTCGTATACCTATTCACTCACCACTGGATACTCAAGACCTGCTTATCTCGCTTTCCTCTTGTTTTAATGGTCTTCTGACCTTGTCTCCGCAGTCGGGAACTCTCTGGGATTTCCACGGGAATTCTTAAAATTACATATTGCATGCCCTTTATGCTCTTATAAACATTTGTAACTACTGACATGATAACATTTCGTAGGTGTATTATACTTTATGACAACAAAAATGCATCATTAAATCACATGATTACAAATCAACTCAGTGCTTCGTGAAAGTATCAGTTAAAAAAAAAAAATTCAGTTAAATTATTTAAATGAAACAAAATAAGCATTAGGAAAACAATAGGAAGTTATACTTAGGATAAGACTAATCACTACACCAACAATAAAACTGGTGTACCTTCTGCACTAATAGGATAGGCAATTATTTAATAGCAAGTACTGCAGTGTTATCAACCAGAAACAAAAGAAATTATAAGGTTACAAAAACAATTCCTTTTCACATATTTTTATAATGTAGTGTCTATAGATGAGAGTTTTTCAGTCACTGAAATATGCCCATATGGCTGGAGTTTCCCCATTAGTTCTATCTATTCTTGTACTCACCCCTCCCCACACACACAAGTATAACACACAAAAAAGAGGGCGCGCGTGTGTTTATCTATCTATATATATATATATATATATATATATATATATATATATATGTATATATATATATGTTTACACACACACACACACACACACACACACACATATATATATATATATATATATATATGTTATACTTGTTAACTGTTGCTTGTATCACATCGCAGTAAAACTGTCCGACACACTCGTACTCCTGCTTTCGATGCAAAAGCCAGCTCGCAGACTACATGTTTAGCTAGCCATGTATGAGTTCTTGAGAAGAGATTTTTCTTTACTTTGATTGCGCAAACGGGTCTGCTTACTCGTTTAGCACCAATTTGTCACAGGTGGTGCAGTGTATGTGACTCCCTTGTTTCAACGCCTGTAAAACATAGCTCTTTTCATTGCTGCCCCTCCACACTTTTTTCTCCCACTTACCATTGTAGACACGGCCAGCCTGTCTGCTCGTTTTTATTTCCGTTTCTTGTAGTTTGACTTCTGAATACTACCAAATCCATATGTATATATATGGGTGTGTGTGTGTGTGTGTGTGTGTGTGTGTGTGTGCGCGCGCACACACACACGCGTGCATGCCTACGTGCTTGCGTGTGTAAATATGTGTGTTTTAAATATATTCATATCATATAACATACTTCAAAATAACACTAAGTCAGGTGAGAAATCATGTTACAATTGATGTGATTAATGTATGATGACTAAATAGTTTATAATGCCGCAACATATGCACATAACAAGTGTGAGGCAAGATGTTAGAGGTCAGTGCAAGTATAGAATAAGAAGTATGATAGTAATAGTTCTTTACGTCTTAAGCTCTTGTAGCATTATCACGTGGTAAGGTTGGTTAAATTAGATTAAGTTAGATTAGCTATCTCAGGTTGTTGGGTATTTGTTGTGGTGATATTTTCTTCACTCGCACATTCAGCCACTCACTCTGTGCGTGCCTCACGATCCTGGTGTCGGCGCCAGCGACAGTAAAAAGAGCCTGTCGAGAGAAGTGTGGGTTTTTGCCCGGTGCTTATCCACGGGGACGGAAATGTGTGAATGGTGATTTGCAAAGCCATCAGTGCCTGCGTTTCGAATAGAGTCGCCTACACCCTCTTGGGGCAAACTGACAAGTGTTTGATGATCTGTGCACATGAAAGATTGTTGTGTTTGCTCAAGGATTGTTTGTTTTTGGTGTGTTTTGGGTAGATTTGTCTGTCACTGGTCTGTAACTCGAGACACCTGCCTTACGGCAGAAAAAAGGTTGTTGACACAAGACATAGGTTACGTGTGTTTGTGTTTGTGGGTGTGTATTATGTATGTGTGTGTGTTGTTGGCAGTCCTGCTGAAATAAGTGCCGAATATGTTTTTTCAGGCTTGGACTACTCGCTTGTGGACAAAGTCATGACATATGCTGAGTGCCTGGTGTCGCCTGGTACTCAAGAAATCAGCTTGACCACGTTTATATATGAGATGACATTCCGATTTAATTTGACAAATGCCTATCTGATTTCAGCCATCTTCAACAGTAAGTAGAATTATTTTGTTAAAGTTCAGTAAAGTATCTTCTGAAATTACAATAATAACTGAGGCAGATATCTACACTGAAAGATCAATAATTTTAAGGCTGATTCCATAATGGCTGCAAAAACATACCATACAAAATATTTTAAAATCAACCACGTCTATTGCCCGTTATGTTGCATACAGCATTACTGATATCACATTTTGTACAAAGTATTTTCGTCATCAATGGTTCCTAATCTGCGCCAAGCGGAGCCCTAAGGGCTTCGCATGCACTTTTTCAAGGGCCTAGTGGCCGCTTAAGGGAGAAAACAAATTGAACTAAATTTGACACCCAGGTGCATCATTCTCTCTAGGCCATAATAGTCTTGTTTCTCTCCTTATTTAGTTAAATGTTCTTAAAGGGCCTAGACCACATCAACCTTGCCATGTTTCAATTCACTACCCAGTGGTGCAGATCCAGCCAATCTGTCCGCCTTTTCATTCCACACCTGATGGCAAGGCCTGGAGGCAATATTCAAAGTATCTCACTACCCGTGACCTTCACAGTAAACCAAGCCACTTTGCTCGATGCATCCCTGTCATCACCTTTCTCAGCATGCTCTAAGAGTAAGTTACAATTACGATATGTTTATGTATCTTGTTCTTATTCTTACTTCTCTTCCATCTCGTACCTCAGTGAAGTGTCGAGGGGAGATGTAACGTTCTTTGATGAGCTCTGTCAAGAGCACTATTAAGATTGATATTCAGTTCTGTAAAGCTGTTCTTTATGCCATCACTCCATATTTCTGAAGTCTTTCTCTCGCTCTATACCCGTTGTAACGTTTCAGCATGGCTTGCTGTGGTAGATTGTACCAGGGCATTTCATTTAGATGTCTAAACCATTGCATTTGTTGTTTTTTGGTGACCTGTATGACTGACTTTACTCCCAGCATTCGTCAGAATGGCACTGTTTAGTAGTTTGAAAATGTTGAGATGTCTGCTCGCAATGGTCAAGGCAGTATCCTGCAGCTCCAGTGAACATCCAAAATACTTTAAAGGGTAGGGCGACTCAAATTATAGAAGTACAGAACATAAAATACTCCTATTCGCAACTTGGCATGACTTCCTCACTACAATTGTCTTCAGGCTGTATAGTACTTCTGTGCTGGTAAAATTAACACAGGTAAACATGCAGTATAACATTACTACAAAAACTCCAGACAACTAGAAACAGTAAAGGATGGACCCTTAAACAAGACTGTAAAAATCACAAAACATAATGAAATCAGTACAACAATTGTATAAATGAAGAAAAGGAATTCTGTAAAGTCAATAACCACCGATAAAACAAAGATAGGTTTTGACGGACTAACACATTAGTTGCCCTTAGTAGCAGCCATAATCAGCACTGCTAAGATGTGGATTACTGGACTCAGGAAACTGGCACTTAGGTATTGGATTATCCGCAGGTGCTGGTACTTCGCTTATTCGATTGTCCTCTGGAAGGAATGTCTTCTCAAACATCTAGGAAAGCTGGTGTATTGACTCAGGAACTCCTTTCAATATTGAATGGCAGATTTCATCAGTCCTGTCTGAACACACTTATTAACTGTAGAACTACAAACCATGTAACTGTCCTGGGTATATCACAGGTCTAGAGACCGTGTTAATTGTTAATAGTACACCGGAAAGGCTAACCCTGTCAACAAATGCCCGCAGAAGTCGGTGAGTTGACCAAAAGGTGCAAATATCGAAGCCATGCTGTAAACGGACACAACTTAATTACATCTTCAGATGAACGCAGAAGAAGAAGAACCTACTAGTATACTCAGATATATAAAAGAACAATGTCAGACACTTTGGAGGGGATTCATCTGCATCCAAGCGGTAGTTCGGCCATTGGAATCTTGGCTTCACTATAAATGAAACTTCCCCTCTAAAGACTTGCATTAAAAATTGTATCTCTCTTAAGATAATAAGGACATAATTTAGTACTTAACCCGACATATAGACATATAATTATAAAACAAGGACTTTTTACCTATAAAGGCAAGTCCACTTTTCGAATCAGCCTCATTATCATTGAGGTAACAAGATCTAGACCAGTCTTAGACGAAAGGGGTATGGACTGTCTGGCGACAATACTGTTGCCCCCCCCCCCATCCCCAAATAATTATGATAAGGTTAATCTTGTTCTCTAGCCACCGCAAAGCTGCATTGACCGCTTCAACCTCCATTCTCATGTTAGATGTTGTGGTATCATATATTAGGCTGAACTCCATTAGAGATTTTCCACTAGCTTTCGATACGTACTCCCAGGCACTTCTCTTCCCCCTTTACACCGAACCATGGGTAAAGAAAATAAGATCATCTGGGTGAGAATGTTTTTTAATCAACTGTTTGACTTCCCCCTCCGTAGCACCCCATGGACACTCTCTGCACTTCTGGCCTAATATAATTATAACCCTACAGATGTTAGATTTTCCCCATGGTACTCTGACCCATTCCTCTCCTCGCCCAACGATCTCCAGGATGCATACTTGTCTGAGTGTGCCTTCTGCTTGAGCTATCATTGATTTTCCCGCTTTCAGCCTACGACCCGTAACTGCAGTCAAAGCTTTTATACAGAGGATGCTCTGTGTCTGCTGCTATTCAGCTACTTTTAGTCTTTCTGCAATAGTAGGCAATGCAGGTATATCGCATGCACACATTAGGGGTGCCTCTTGTGCATCAAAGGATCACATGCATAGCTTCATTCTGTATGTGCTCCAGTTTCTCTAGCTGACTCTTCGAGACAGTGAGTAACCCCAGTCCATAATCAATCACTAATATAATGATGTGCTAGTAAAATGGGATGAGCTTTCTCTGCTTCATGTCCATTGCTGCTATTATCATTAGTGCATTAGGACCTTTTTCAACCCTTGTCACAACCTCCTCTATGTGATCCTTGAAAGACAAACTTCTGTCAAAGGTGATTCCCAAGTACAGCAGTCTGCTGTCTCTCATAATGTTCCTGTCATTTATTTTGAGGCTTGGAACATCAGCTCTAACATTCATGTTGTTCAAAGAACACCACAGAACCAATGCCTTTTCTGGGTTGATTACAGCATTCCTCTCTGTACAACAGTGGATCACATTATCTACTCTATTTTATTCTGATCTCTCCCCTTCCTATATAAGCAAACATCATCTGCAAATATCAATATTCTGCCAACTCCATGTTTCTCTATGTTCGCAGTCTTGCTCGTACAAAGCGTAGGCAGAAGAGGTGAAATTGCAGATGGTTCGGAGGTCTGTGAATCCAGGCGGAGAACTCGACGAGTATACAAAACAGCTTCTGAATATCAAAACAGCTTCTATATACAAAACAGCTGCTATATACAAAACAGCTGCTATCCAGTGTACCAACCATGGAAACTCTCTTCTCCATAAGCGCTGTCATAAAACTATTGTATCTGACTCTGTTGTAAGCATCTTCTTAATCGAGTGCCGCTACCACTGTTTCCTCTTTGTTTTGAAAGCCTTCGAAGGCAAAAGTGGCTGCATTTGACCATGTGTCCTTTTCTGGCCTGTTACTTCCCAAACTTCTTGGAATGAGATTTTTCTGTTCCAAAAATTCATATAGCTTACTGGAACTATCTTCTTCAGCACGTTACCAAAGGTGTTTCAAAGGGTTATGATCCTAAAACGTCTGAGTGTTGAATTATATTTTATAGGCTTATAAGGTGGAATCAAGTACCTCTGCATCCACTCTTGTGGGACTGAAGCTGTCCTGATGCTCTTTTTGAAACAAGCAGTCATCTCTACCTGGTCTGCATCGCTCCTGTCACTCATGTGGGAATAACTGTAATAAGTGGTGTGTGTTTCTTCTCGTTGTCTAGGTAGTGTTCATGCGTGTGTGGTGGATGATCTTCTCACACGCTCCACGTTACACAACTGGCACAAGCCGACACCGATGTGAGCTTACGAGACATGAGTTTATTGACGTATTTACACTTACATACAAGAATGTCCTGTCGGTGTCCTAGCAAACAGCTCTCGTACCCAAACTCACGCAGCCTTCAACGAACAGTCTTCTTCAAGCATTCACTGACCAAAGTTGGCTCCCATGGATTCACGTTGAGGTTCTGGCCATCTCACACACTGGCATGGTCGATCTCGGCTTCACACTTCGTCGGCAGGGTCTCCTTTCTCCACAAGCACTCTCACGTTGACATTCTCACTTTCAGTCGCACGTCCTCTCACTCCAACAGGTCGACACAAACTAAACTTGACTAGAGTCAAGTCTGACTTCTACCACGGGTTCGTTTCACGTGACAACACGTGGTGGTCCTTTACTTTTCACGTGGCGACCTTGGGTCGCATCATCGTGGTCCCCGTGATAACTAGTGGTTAGTCACCTATCTCCAGATTCTCGTTTAATCCAAGTATCTGGACTAACTCGGTGTTTTAGGTCAGCTTTGGGCCTTCCCCCCAACCATCCTAATCTGGGTGAAAATATCCCCCATTGCAATAACTATCAGTTTCTTTCACTCTTTTTTACAACATGTTTTACATATTCCACCTATATGGTGTCTTCTTAATGTTTGTTCTTAATGGTGGCTGTTACATTTTCTCTGATCATGATTCCAAGTACTCAGGTCAAGCATCGCAAGCTTTAATCTCTCCTTTACTAGCAGCATTGCCCCATTTCAATGGCAATGATATTCGTCTGCATTTAGCTCCTGAAACATGATTTCATCAAAATCATATATCAACCTCTCTAATATGGTCCCTCTCTGTCTGGCACTACGACAATTCCAAAAATTTCATAAGCACACTCTTAAAT
>CAJHNH020000037.1:284535-336968 GCA_905116865.2 Candidula unifasciata
TAAATCCTATTATTATTAGCTGGACTGCTGCGGTCCTGTTCCAGAGGAAGAAAGTACTCAGATGTGGTAGCTGGCCCTCAGAACAGCAAACGGTGTGTCCAGGCTTGCCACAGGGATCACCGATATCACCAGTCTTATTCAACGTGAATACGGTCATTTGAATTGAAAGGGAAGGACTTTGTCATTTACTGCTAACATTTCGATTTATCGACTAGGGCGTTAAATACAGGAGATTGCCAGCACAATGCACAAAGAACTAGATCGAATTGCCGCCTGTTAGGATGGTTCCAATGCCTATGTCAATCTTTCGAAGGCATCATTATCATGGCTCTCTTTAAACAATCACATTGTTAAGTCGGACATACCAGAAGTGAAATGTGTTATAATGTGAACCAACGTTATGACGTTTCTCGGGGTGAGGTTTGATCGCAGCTTGTCATTCAGGGAACATGTTGACCCTGGGATAACAAAAGCACGTAAAGGTCTATCTGCAATGAGGAATATGGCTGTTTCCAATATCGAGCAAAGACTACTAATACTGCTATTCTTCGGCCTGGTCCTTTCCCCC
This sequence comes from Candidula unifasciata, assembly GCA_905116865.2. Lineage (NCBI taxonomy): Eukaryota > Metazoa > Mollusca > Gastropoda > Stylommatophora > Geomitridae > Candidula > Candidula unifasciata. The sequence continues at coordinate 285,104 of CAJHNH020000037.1, forward strand.
ATAGAATGCGCTTTGGCCATCCTCACTGTCAGTGCTACCCAGATTAAACGACTTGAAAAGCTGCAAAATGAAGCCATGCGCATTTAGGGGGGGGGGATGTACAAGAGACACATCCTGTGGAGCAATGAGGTAATTACTTGACTTTCCAACGTTTGGATCAGGATCAGGATCTGGCCGGCTCGGATATACCTTAAAATATATGCTGATAAGAAACAGCCACTGCATCAAGCGCGTTTTAGTGAAAAGGGCGACAGGCTGAAGAGGGGGAAATCATGGCTAGGTCGGGCAGAAGATGTTATTAGGCAAAAATGCAGCCTAACCGACATCATCTCTGGTGCAGAGTGGATACCTGTGCCTCGTGCGTTTATTTGTACATTTTTCTGCATTGCCACACTCAACAGGGATGTAGAGAAGATAACCCTGTTGCTGTTAATGCAGAGGTCAACGCTCTCATCAATTAAATTCAGACGAAGCAGATGCACTAATCTACACAGGCGGATCCGTTATACGCCAAAAAAGAAGCGCATGGGCATTCACAGCACGCTCAGCCGGCAGAACAGTCAAAGAAGCCAACGACGCCTTCTCAATGACAACCAGCAGCATGACGATGGAGGTGATGGCAGTGACGCTACCGTTAGCCTGGCTCGAAAGACAAAACTACACCCGCATATGTATACTTGGTGATTCAATGAGTATGATCCGGAGGGTCATGCAGGTCTTGTCTTGACTTGTCTTGTCTTGTCCACAATTGCCTCACAGCGTAGTGGGGAGTCGCAGTTTTCTATCCCAGGCCAGGTGTGTTGCACGTGTTGTTGTTAGTCCGTGTTGCCTCAGGATCTCTGATATATTGTCTATCCATCGTACTCTCGGTCTGCCTCTTGCTCTAGGGCAGTAGTGCTGTTCGTTGTATGCTCGTAGAGGCAGTTGGTCGGTTTGCATTCGCATCAAGTGGCCAAACCACTCTATTTGTTGCTTCTTTATGTATTGCAGGCATGGTGTGATTCCTACAATTGCTCTAATGTTCTCGTTTCGAACTCTGTCTCTCCTTGTGACATTGGCAGCCTTACGTAAGCATCTCATTTCGCACGTCGTGATCTTTTTCTCCTGTGCTCTTGTTAGGGACCAGGTTTGGCATTGGTAGCAGAGGGTTGGTATAAACATGCAATTTATCAGTTGTCGTTTTAGTGCCATAGTGATGCTTGGGTGTTTTAGCAGTGGGGCATCACTATGGCACTAAAACCCATGTGTTGAGCACGGCAGTCCCGTCTCGAGCAAACAGAAACATATGGTTCGGTGCAAAAACAATGTCTTGAATGATTACAGAAGTCAACTGTTCGTGGAGTCACCTTTATTTTTGTTCCAGGAAACGCAGCCGTCGATGGAAATGAAAGAGCTGACAGGTTGGCTAGATCCGCTATCACTACCGACGGTCAGCCCTCAGAGAAATGGGAAGGATAGAGGACTTTGGGGGCAGTGAATCAACATCACTCGCCAGAATGACAGACTTTAGGAATTAAGATCGGCATAGCAAAAAACTAGACACACACCAGACATACCAAAAGACTTTGTAATCAACATAGAACTGGTACTATTAGCCATCGGACCTTGGGGTTCATACTGAGAGGAGGATCTGAGCACCTATGGACATGTCCGGAATGCAATGATGATAACCTAACTAACTAACTAACTAACTAACTAACTAACTAACTAACTAACTAACTAACTAACTAACTAACTAACTAACTAACTAACTAACTAACTAACTAACTAACTAACTAACTAACTAACTAACTAACTAACTAACTAACTAACTAACTAACTAACTAACTAACTAGCTAGCTAGCTAACTAACTAACTAACTAATAGTACTTCTTCTACTTTATGTAATAACAGCACTGTAATACAGCAACTGCTGTTGGTATCGGTGTTTATAGTATCATCTAGAACTTACTTTCGATAGGAGTCTCTCTAAAATATTAGGTGGAAGGGGTAGTTTTAAAGATAGGCAAAGGATTGCTTGCTTTGAAGGTTATGGCATCATCGGACATGTAACAGAAAATGTTCTATAGACTTTACCAACAACCAATTATTTTTGTGATAGAGTGTGGTTTTGGACTGCTAACACGATCACATACTCAAATAGAGAAGCTGGAACGTATACAAAATGAAGTCATTTTGAGATGTATACGAGACAGGCCTACTGTGTGTATGCGGCGCAAATTTGCGTTACCATCCGTATATGAGAGATACAAGGTTTTACAGGGAAAAAATGTACCTTAAAGTCGCAACGGACAGGGGTAATCTTCTGTCTGGGTCCTTAGGAGACAAGGGACAACGGCTGAAAAGATGTGGCTTTTGGATGGCATAGGCGGAAGTAACGATCTGATGTGTTTTAGTGAATGCCACCCAGCAAAACAGACTTGCACAGAGTGATATTTGCCTTGCACCGAGGATGCAAGGAATTGAAAGCTTATGAAAAAGAGTCTGTGGTGCAAGAGGTGTTCAATGAAAATTCACCACCAGGTGACATCAAAAATACAGATGGGTCAGTAGTGAGAGGTAAGAAGAGTCGCTAGAGTTTGATTACAAAGGCAAATTGACACTGCTTGAAAACAGAGAGCCTCGCGTACAACATTACTACTTCCAGTATGAAAATGAAGGCGGAGGCAGTAACGACCGCTTTCCGATAGCTAGAGAGCAACACAACACAACACGTTTGTAATTTTAACAGACTCACAGAGCATGCTTCAGAAAATTTAAACGGGTGCCCAGTGCGTCTGCATCACTTGATAAGATCCAGATCAAGAGCATACCATGGATTTTCGGTCCATCTAGTGTGCGAGGTAACAAACAGACTGATAGATTAGCTGCTGCCGCTCTTCAGGACAGTCAGCTAGTATGTGATAAAGCAGATGTGATAAAGACTCTATGAGGTCATAAGTAGTTATGTGCGGTAATTGAGGCCGTATTTGGGAAATCGATCGATTTATGCACCATATGTCTTTTCCTGCCCGGGAAAACCAATCACTTGTGCCGTCACCAACCGCCCGATCGATATTTACTAGGATATTTTACAAAGGATAAAGAAGGTTCCATTTTCAATATTACCGCACATAACTACTGTCATATGGATAGTGCACACACATACACAAAACAACAACAGATAGTTACTCCATGTGTAGAAGTTCTGGAAAATATTCGACATTATGGTGAAACAGGTTGTAACTGGCGGCACTATTGGCATATCAACTCTTCATTTGTTACTGAAGAACGGGACATAGCACGTATTGAATGTCCCGAGTGCAGTGATGTCCATTCTTGATTGATTGATTGATTCATTCATTTGTTTGCATCACTATCGCTTGATTACTCCTTCTCCTCCCCTACTTCTCCTTCTCATCTCCCTCCTCCTCCTCCTCCTACTACTACTACTACTACTACTACTACTACTACTACTACTACTACTACTACTACTACTACTACTACTACTACTACTACTACTACTACTACTACTACTACTACTACTACTACTACTACTACAACGAATACTACTACTACTACCACTACTTATAGGACTGCTGCTGCTGTTGCTACTACTGCTGGTGATACTTTTACTACTTTACTTATTTTCATGAGTGGTCTATTTAATTTAGCAAAGCACGAGCTGTCCCTATTTGATTAAATGAAATATATTTGATTAGTGATTAAATGATTACTGGATAAGCATGAACTTTTTTCTGCAGACGACTGTTCCACAAAACAGTGAAGAACAAGACGACATGTTGAAAGATCTAATTGAAATTGTATTGAAACTGGTCGACCGTGATGGCAGTGGAACAATAGACATAGACGAATTTCGGTAAAAATATTTTGATCTTTTTCCATAACCGTTTTTCAAAGCAAAAAAAAAAAAAAAAAAAAAAATACTTGATGTAATAAACTATAATTATGTAAAATACCTGTGTCATGCTCCCTGTTTACAGGCAGGATTACACCTTTACGTAAGCTGGCTGACCGTCTGATCACTAATTGTACAGGTTCTATTAGTCAAAATACTGATTACATGTTATTGTGTATCGATATCCCAGCACATCGGTTCAACCCATTTGTGCTATGTACTCTAATGAAGCATCCATTTGAGCGTCTTCAGGCTTAAAGTATTCCGCAGGTTTCTGCATGCTTTACCTCGTTTAATACCCATTTCCAACGGGTTGTTTATCATCGCTGACTTATCGTCTCAAAGTATTTAAAAGAAAGAGCATTTAATATGTCTTACCTGTCCATACGTCCTTAAGTAACAACTGCAGACACAACAAGTCTGTGGGATTTTTCATTTCCGTTCATCCCGGTGTGTCCTAGGATGTATAGCAAACAAAATTTTTTGAGGTCAGTTTCTGGGTGCTGTCGAGTCATTCCACTTGAAGTGTGCCATTTTGGATCTTCCAGAGTCTATCACTATTAATGCGTGAGTTGTTTTCTGTTCTGCTAGCCATGCAAGTGCCTGTGTTAAAGCTTGCATTTCTATCGTTACACTAGAAGTCAAACTGAGACCTCTTTTCTACAGTCACAGACCTCACAAAGTAGAGGAGTACTGTAGAAAATCATGTCATAATTTAGTTGTCCTCGAAAGTTTATCCGGACTGTACAGCAGTTCCATTAAGGTATGCAGGCCATAGTGCAGGAGAAGAGAAACATTTCGGACTCTTTCTCTGTCTCAAATGCCGGAAGGCAGGGACGTATGCTTGCACCAGCTTTATTTCAGTATGAAATTTGCTGGAATGCTTGTCAATGTCTTTGATCATGACGTCCAGGAATTGCTTTAAATTACCGTGCGAATAACAACGTGTTTAATTTTATGGAGCTTCGAGCCATAAATTGAATCAGTTTCATATAACGTGTCGCATAAAGCCGCTAGGACCAAATGACAAGATAGGATCCCAAATACTGTGGTTCTTGATAGGGCAAACCTGCCTAGCATCCACACGATACTGAAGAATTATCAATGCGTTAGGCTGGTCATCTAGCCAGGATGCCTGACTATTGTCTCCCAAAGGGAGTATTTTATGACGAGCTAGCAAGGGAAAAGGTCACAGGGAGAGGTAAAAGAGCGATTTACGGACATTGAAAGTTGTCTCAACTCTTTCGCATCAAAACAGCAACATAGGAGGCTGCTATACTGGACCCCTCAGATGACGTACCTACCTCACACACGATGCATCAGCCTGTCAGGCAGCGGAGGTTGCTAAAGTAGAGAAGATTTACTGCGAATTCCACCTGCTGGCCGCCTGCTCAAGAACTTTCCAGGCTCACATTGGACTAATCAGCCACCTGAGTTATCATAATCATTGATCATTAAAACTGTGGATGAAAAATGATCTTCATCACTTGTGATGGACGAACAACAACATGCTAGAACATGTTGAAGTAAATGCATGACTTTCTTTCTTTACTGTTCTCCTATTTATCTGCGTAATGTATGCCCGCCTAGATCTCACGCATCCGTATAGACGATTACATCACTTAACCGAGTGTGCTCTTTGATGATGAGCTTTATTTCAGAATCAACAGCTGTTTGACTTCGTTCTCTGCAATACCTGCCCAGCATGATCTACTATTAGTAGGTAAATATAGTCAGCCAACTGGATCAATCAACAATAGTCAAGGAAAGGTACTTACTAACACTAAAGATCAAATGGACAGATGGGTTGAATATTTTGAAATGCTTCTAAATAGACCAGCCCAGAGGTTCCCCCAGATATCAGCCTTTAGAAATGGAACTGGATATCAACTGTGAGATACCATCCAAAGAGGAAATTAGGAAAGCTATAAATCTTCTCAATGAAGGAAAGGCGAACAGGCCCAGACGGTATCCCAGCTGTTCGTCATCAGGGCCAACATAAACACATCAACAGAATTGCTACATAGATTATTCAGTAAAGTCTGGGAGACCGAAGAAATACCAGCAGACTGGAGAGAAGGATATCTTGTGAAACTGCCCCAAAAATGTGATCTACAGGAGTGTGAAAACTATAGAGGAATTATGTTGCTGTCAGTTCCTGGAAAATTATTAAGTAGAATTATTTTGGAAAGATTAAAAGATGCTATTGATAAAATGCTAAGAGATGAGCAGGCAGGTTTTCGGTCAAACAGATCCTGTACTGATCAGATAGCCACATTACGTATTATAATAGAGCAAAGCATTGAACTGAACTCACCACTTTACATTGGATTTATAGACTATGAAAAAGCATTTGACAGCATAGATAGGGAATCTCTCTGGAAATTGATGGGGCACTATGGAATCCCACAGAAAATTATCAGCTTAGTAAAGGCAACATATAAAGACATGAAATGTCGAGTTCTTCATGAGGGAAAGCTAACAGATGCATTTAAAAAAAAAAAAAAAACAGGCGTGCGACAGGGATGTCTTTTGTCGCCTCTCTTATTTTTACTGGCTATAGACTGGACTATGAAAACAGTAACTGCTAACACCAAAAATGGAATTCAGTGGACCCCTACAAAACAGCTTGATGATCTGGACTTCGCTGATGATATTGCTCTTCTGTCCCATTCACGGAATCAGATGCAAGATAAATTAAATATACTTAATGCGAGATCAAAGCAGCTTGGTCTGAAAATCCATAAGGAAAGACAAAGATAATGGTCAGGCAAATAGTAATGTGGTTTCTCTTAATGGCACCCCCACTCCAAGACGTGGAGTCGTACACCTATATAGGCAGTAATGTAGATAAAGATGGAGGAACTGATAGAGATATTAAAATAAGAATACAAAAGGCAAGAGGGGCTTTCATAGCACTAGGGAATTTGTGGAGGTCAAAAGAAATTAAAAGAAATACTAAACTAAAAATTTTTAATTCTAATGTCAAATCAGTACTATTGTATGGGGCGGAAACATGGAGAACAACCAAGGCAATTACTAATAATTACAGACATTCATTAACTGGTGCCTGCGCAGAATAGAGGGAATAAAATGGTATGATAGAATAACTAATGTAGAACTTTGGGAGAGAACTAAACAGGCTACAGTGGATCAGGAAGTGAGGAAAAGACGCTGGCGTTGGATAGGGCACACACTGAGAAAACAGGAGAACAGCATAACTAGAATGTCTTTGCATTGGAACCCACAGGGGCATAGGAATAAAGGAAGGCCAAAAAACACATGGAGAAGAGAGCTGGAGAACGAGGTTAGAAAGATTGGGAGGACATGGGGAGAGCTCCATGCAATGGCGAAGGATAGAACGACTTGGCGTGAGTTGGTTGAGGGCCTATGCTCCATTGGGAGATAGAAAGGCAGAAGAATAAGAATGATCTACCACAGAGTGCTCCTGTCTTTTTTTTTTCTCGCACATCTATCCATTCAGCTTGCTCAGTTTCTGACCCTCATGAAAAAAAAAAATCGCTCGTTCAGCGCTGCTGACATGTTCCACTTAGGAAAATTACCTAAAGTTTACCTCTTTTCTGCCATCCAGGGCCACTCCTTCTTGAGGCGTTTATCTTTGTCACCATTATGCAGGGTGTTTTATATGCTTCTTGTGTCTAGTCATCATGTCTTGCAGGACAGGGATGTATGGCAATGCATGACTGCAGTATTAGCCTATGACAAATGGTAGAAATAACTGCAGCACTCATTGATCTTGAGGATGCATACAACAGAGATCCCTGTAACTATGTCATCACACTGCTGACAGACAGGACTATTGACCCAACCATGATCAGCTGTGCCAGTATTGCTCTTGTTTACGAAGGGTATTGCTGCATTCGGAAGTGTGGAGGTCAAATCAGCGAACCATCATGCTAGGGCTACCCCAGAATTGCATCGTTGTTACCTGTTCTATTGAATGTACACAACAGTGACAATTCAACTGTAACACTGAAAAGTCTTTTGGTGAACATTATTCAACAAATTTTATCGCCTTTTCTCTATTCTATTACCAATTGAATTTCTTTGTGTGTGAGTGTTGTTGTTGTTGTTGTTGTTGATGATGAAATTAAAGAAATAGGAATTTTGATAGGATTAAGAGGTACAGGCATCTCCAAATAAAGCAATTTGGGGTTAAACTGTCATTTTAATACTAATACATAAAGTGTTCCGCGTAGCAACATACGGATGTGAATAGTGGACTATCACCCAGTCCTTAAGAAAGTGAATAGGGGCTTTTAATCTGAAATGCTATAGAGAGATTTTCAGAATATCTTGGACTAAAAAAAGGAGAAATACTGACAGCTCAAAAGATCTGAACATCAAGGAAGATTGGCTAACACACAGCATGCTGTCTCAGGAGCTGAAATATCTTGGTCATATCAAGCGCCACGACGGGTTTGAAAAAAATTATAGCGGAAGGCATGGTACCAGGAATGAAGAGCAGGAGCCCTCCAACACGAAGATAGGCACAGGATATAAGTGACTCCTTGAGCACGAAAGTGCATGAGGCGGGAGAGCTGGCTAGAGACCAAGTTTGTTTTGTTTCAGCTAGACCGTGATGAGAGCGACGTTCTGCAAAGGATCTACAACATGATGATGGTGACATGAAGTTTACTTTAAAAAAACCTGGGCTTAAAAGTTGAAATACTAACGACTTTCAACGCACTAAAACACATTTTAAAATCAAAAGGAAAAACAATTTATATAATGTGGACACAAACAATACATTGTAATATTCATTGATTGGCATGTTTCGCTACATCCTGTCAGGTGCATTACTACATAGTTAAATCAACATATAATAAAGCATTAAAGTGCTGAAACACATAAATCGCAATTTCAAGTTAGGCTGTAGATGTCTCCTGCGAAAATTCAAAATCAGCCCAGTGATTACCATGTTAACTTAACATTTATGACGTTATCTTTTTGTTCACATAAAACTGCACAGTTTATGTGTATTGATATAGTCCTGGTCAGTCTAATCTAATGTGTATTTAATGTAGGATTAGTAGGCACTATCTTTATTACCTACGTGTCCAGAGTCAAGCAAATTACGTCTTTTCGAAGAATGGAGTTCTTTGTTCTTGGCTGATCTTGAAACATTATCTACACTCAGCTGTATTATATAATGATTAAACACTGTAGTAATGCTAAGTAGAAGCTACTTTGATGTCTCGTTTAAATGTCTGTTTGACACGAGACGCTCTTTTTTTCCCATACCTAAGGGTACTTGCAATAACAAACAAAATACATGCAAATGATTGATAGATTCTAAACGTGTGCTACATTCCTCCAGTACTTTAAGTTTCAACATGAAATCTTCATAGTTTGGTATCTTCTTCCTATCATTTTCAGAGATCTTGTCAAAAAAGATGCCTTGTATATTGAACTGCTGGGACAGGTCCTACCTGATAGCAGTTTTACTCAAATGTAGGTACTATTGTTGGATTTTCAATTTTTTTTTCTACAGCAACTAAAGTAACTACAAAAGCTACAATTACTTACTAGGGATAACTATACAGATTACTAACGAAGATTTGAAGGAGTTGGCTCCCTTACGATTTTTCAGGCAGTGTTAAAAAACACATTGAATGGCCATTACATTTTTCTCCTTTAAAAATATTTATTTAGAAAAGGAGCGGAAAGGTTGGTAAGAAAATTGTGGGGGTTTCAACTAAACATAAATATATAGGCTGTGAATAATGCGTGCCATAATGAAGATATGTTTTGAAGTAAAGATTCCGTATTCCAAAACAACATAAATGAGATTAATTACAGTATTGCTGTAACTTATGCTCTATCAAGACCAACAAGCAGCAGTCAGAATAGATGGAGAGACATCAGACTGGTTTGGCATCAAGCAAGGAGTCCGTCAGGGATGTGTGCTGTCACCGTATTTGTTCAACCTGTACGCCGAAAATATAATGAGAAATGTAAGAGATTATATAAACAAGGAACAATATGATGCCCTAAACATCGGTGGTCATGAAATACCAGAAATTCGTTATGCTGATGATACAGTATTACTATCAACATCACAAAATGGTTTAGAAAACTTATTAACCTCACTTCAAAGAAATAGTGAAAAATCATAACTTATTTCTTAACATAGCAAAAACAAAGATAATGCATACAAACAAAACTGCCATGGAGAAGGAAATAATGTTTAATGAGGAAAGATTGGAAGTGGGGTGGAAAAATTTCGAATATCTTGGGTCACTGGTTACCAACAATGGTGACACAATGAAAGAAATTAAACGGCGACTATCAATTGCTCTTCAAAGACTAAAACAACTGAATAAATTATGGAATTGTACAGATAGAACTACAAAGGTCAGATTTTTAAGAGCATGCATCTTTCCCATTGCAACATACGCCTGTGAGACCTGGACACTTACTAAACAAGCGAACAGCGCATAAATGCATTTGAATATAATGTTACAGACAGGTTCTAAGAATATCTTGGGTAAAGAAAAGAACAAATGCATCCATACTTCAAGAGCTGAATATTGAAGTGGGTTGGCTAGTAAAGACAATAAAACAAAGAAAATTGAAATATTTTGGTCACTTGAAACGTCATGGAAGTCTAGAGAAAACAATAATGGAGGGGTATATGCCTGGGAAGAGAGGAAGAGGAAGGCCAAGGAGAAGATGGGTGCAGGATGTGGCAGATGATCTCCAGATGGGTGTATCAGACGCAGGACATCTTGCTCAGGATAGGAAGGATTGGATTGGCTTTTTACCCCACCAGGACATCACACAAGCGATAAACACCCGATGACACAAAGTGCCACAATGCGGATGAGGATCACCGTGGAGAGGTCCCAGAAACCGCGTTCAGACATTTGGCCATAATGATGACCTGCCTATATTGCGGCCCCTGGCAATAGCCAGAGTGGGGCTTCAAATAACAAAAAATAACGTCCTAAGAAGGACGTAAGGAATAGTGAATAAGGATAGGAAGGTTTTCCGGAGGGTTGTTATGGCAGCGAGGTTCCGCGAGGGACATGCTACTGAATGAATGAATATATAACTTATAAACATTGAGTATAAAATCTAAAAATCGAATTTTCTTCAACTCAGTGCTGTCACATAATGCATGACATGACGTAGACCAGTGGTTTGTCAGCTCTGGAAGGCGCACCCATGGGAGGCGCAAGGAATCCTAAGATTGAGTTCAGTTGTAGCTAAGACTGGCACTATTAACTGCGCGACGCTGATAAATATGTTAAGAGGGAAATCTGAGCGCCTATGGATGTGTCTAGAGTGCTGTAAAGATAATCTGAACCATAACTCAAAGCCGAATAATGTTGTTATTTGCTACTTTGATTTATGTGGAGGTTTATCCCAAAGTTTGTGTCCATAGTGGTTAGAAGTTGCTTTTTTTCCCTCCTCCTTTTATTCATGTTTTTTTAAATTTCGGGTATGGGTAGTGAGTGTCTTGCCATATAGTCAAAGGGGATACAGACTGAGAAAGGTTAAAAACCAATACAATATATATATATATATATATATATATATATATATATATATATATATATATATATATATATATATCATTGTTTGTGTGTTTGTTTATGATCTATAGACTCGGAAACTACTGAACCGATTTAGCTGAAATTGTCAGGATATGTTTGTTTTGATACCGGAGTTTTACCTGTCATGGTTTGAAATTCTACCTGTCATTGTTTGAGATAGATGACGACATTTGTTGGGACAATTTTCGAAACTAATATTTCCATTTTAGTGACATTTAATGAAAACCATTTTCGTAAATGCGCATGCGCAGTAGTCGAAACGAACGAATTTCACCATGCATGCGCAGTAGGGGCGCTCCATTTTCAACATCCGCCTGCGACAGGAAAACAATTGCCTACGGTTTTCAGTTGTGTTAGAATCTATAAATCTCTCAAAAGGTAAGCGCATTTATTTGAGTACATTAGTCAGAATGTACATGTTTTTTGTTAACTTCAAACATTTGTGGACCACTTCTTAAATCCCGCAATGATAAATGTATACACATTATATGTTGGCTATTTCATACTCATATTGTCTAGCGTGTATTAAATTATGAATATTATTGTTATTAATATTTTTCTTATTATACAGAACTGCTACAGTTTAAATGTCTGCACAGTTTCAGTTGGCTTTCCTCTGTTATTCAAAATATTTTTTTTTAAATTTACATGAAATTCCGTCTCAGGTCAGTGTTAGAATTTAGAAATATCTAAAAAAGTGAGCGCATTTATTTCAGTGACATCAGTCATATGTACATTTTTGGCTATTTTCCGAATAACGGTCCTAAATTACCGAGGCGGAAAATATATCCTAACAGAGCCTCAGCCACCTGTCAATTGCGAACTTCCGGTGACTTAAATTGCGCACTACCGGCGACTTATTATTACACAGAACTGCTACAGTTTACATGTCTACACAATTTTACATTTACATGAAATTCCGTTTCAGGTCAACTGCAGGTAGTCTGTTTCAGTCGCAAGACATGTATACCACAAATCTTACTACTGCACTGAAAACCTATTTATATCGTTTACCGACTTTTCTAAATATTTGCTGCGCAATTTCTATGCATTTCCTCTTGATTCAAAATAAATTGTTATCTCATGCTTATCTTTTCATTTATTTCAGCCGGGCACTGGACACCTACCCATTCATATCGTTTACTGGCTTTTTAGAATATTTGCTGCACAGTTTCTATGCATTTCGTTTTAAGTCGAAATAGAATGTAATCTCATGCTCATATTTGTCCTTCATTTCAGCGATACTTCAAGTCACATTTCATTCAGTGCATGAGGACGACAAGCTATTGACGATTAACGCTGTCTAAATTCACACGCTGTTCGCTATTTTGCCAAACATTTGCAGTTACGCCTCCCAAACGACAAGCAATTGGCCCATCTACACCTAGAGCACGCAAGAGAAGGGCATCAATTCCTTTAGAAACAAACGAGCAACATGAGGTAAGACTTGTTCACTGCCGAAGCCCGTTCGTCTCAATCATACCAGGAACGGAAAGCAAGATTAGAAAACGTTCGAGCGCGCACTGCTGAAGCCAGATCGTCTCAGTCAGACGAGCAATGAGAAGCAAGACTGGAAACCAATAGAGTACGCACTGCTCAAGTCCATTTATCAGAAACAATCGAGCAACTGAAAGCAAGACTGGAAACCGTTAGATTGCACACTACTATGTCCAGGCGAACACTGCATGTTGATTTGAATCTTGGTGCATTCTAATACGACAGCAATTATGATTACAGTCTTCATCCACAGGTGCTTATTGGCAAAATGGATAAATTGTGCGTACATTGCAGTGCCTTCAAATTTAAGAATGAAACACTGGGACTGTGCTGCGTAGGTGAAAAATTTAAATTGCCAGTATTACATTCGTCACCCGTAGCAGGTGACACAAGCCAGTCCAAACATTCGCAAATACAATTCATGTTTCAAAATGACATCATTCGGCGCAACAAATATTGTGCGTGAAAATTACATGCCGACATTCAAAGTGCAAGGCCAGATTTATCATTGTGCTGGCTCACTACTACCACTGCCCAACGCAGATTACAAATTTCTTCAGATTTATTTCATGTTAAACACTGATCAACAAATTGATCAACTTTGTCTGTTTCAAAAGGGAAAACATTGAGAAATAGTCGCTGCTTTACACACTTCGATCAACACAACAAATTAATTAGATTGTTTAGAACTGCTCTTCAACAAATACCACCTAATGACTACAGAGTTGTACTTAGAGCTGACAAGAAACCTGTTGGTTAACACCAAAGACAGTACAATGCACCCTTAATTGATGAATTGGCAATTGTTATGGTTGGTGAGGTCTTTAACTGGCGTGACATAATTCTTCATCGCAGAAATGGTGATGTTCAGCGAGTCTCAGAAAAACTCATCGCCCATACGACGGATTGGAATATCCAGTTTTATTGTGGCAAGGAGACGATATATATAATTTAAACATCAAATTGAGGAATACAAGGGATTTCTTTCCTAGAGACGCTAAGTTGGGTTTTGAAAAAACATTCTTTCGCCTGATCCCAAAGTGTCAAGACGTGTATACAGTCTATGTAGAAATTGGCGCATTCAAAGTTTCATTTCTATCTTGGAAGATTTCCTAGGCTTGGGATGATACCTCCTTAGAGATCAGGCAGACGAATCACAGCCCAGCCAACAACCACCAACCCATACCCTTCTGTGCTCCAAGCATAACCAAAAGTCCTGCCCATTGTGCCACTACCTCAACATGGCAAGAGCTTGTTTGTGAGTTCCAGGACGAGTGGACAATTGCAGACATCTGTGTCATCAATCCAGAGAACCAGTCTTCAAAAGCTTTGTTGGGCTCTGATGCAGTTTTTGTGTCCTGACCTGTGAGAGAGACTTGTTTGGTTCCTATGCCGTTCCTGTGTCCTCGATGGTGAGGTAATCAACTTGTACCAGATCAACTCGAGGCATAGATACCTGAGTCAACTACAGACGAATCACCATGGACTGAGGGGAGCATTGACCTACGAACTGGGATAAGTGATCTATTAATTACAGTCATGCTCTCTTCCTACAGCTCCTTGTGATTTCAATGATGAACTCATGGACCAAAATCTGGCTGCTTCAATATCTGGGTTGTGTCATTGATTCCCGAACTCCATTAACTGAATATTTTTGAGAATCTATTCATTAATACATGTATATATATTGTACTTATTACATGCAAACATTTTCATGGCTGACTTGGGTGTCCCTGTTTCACCATACTCACTGTCTAGCTTTGATGTTAGTGTAAATAATAAGTGTTATCTGTGTTAATACGGTTATGATAGTAGACTATTATAACCCGGGGGCTATCTTTTTATAGTAGTGGGGGTGTCCAGCCAAGTGTGCATAGGAATATTATATATTTTGTAGTGCCAAAACTTGAGTTGCCCTACTCCTGAAATAAGTTGAGCGTATATTGGCCACGGGGCATCCCTTAGAACAATACGAGCCAACGACTCAACATAATTTTTTCAGAGTGCTGTTGGTTATTATAGAGAAATCCTTAAATCAGGCACGTGACAGAAGCGATATGTGACAATGCAAATGAAGATAAAACACATCTATCTCCTTCTTTGCTATGTTTAGTAAAGTAAAAGTAAAGGAACCTTTCCAAACCTTTTCAGGCGTATTGGGTATATAGGGCAAGACCTATATATTATAGATCACTTGGTGGCTCATGTTGTCAGCATTACGCCGGTCGCCTTTACTTCCGATGACTGTCCCTGGTACCCACTCAGGGCTGGGTCATCCTGGGAGCAAAGTTCTTTTTAAAAAGAAGTCCGGTCCCTGTCAGGACGCTAACCTACGACCGTCCGATCCGCAGGCGAGCGTCTAGCAGCTAGACCACGGCGGCTTCCTTGCTTTGTCTAAGCTCCTCTATTTCCCCGTTTCCCTCTAAATTACTGTTTTCCATGATTCGCGTGTGAATACAATTTTCAAAACAACATACTACGATGTAGATGATTAATTATCTAAAAACGTGCAGCCAACTACATTTATTTTTGTTCTATTTTTTTAGGTTTAAAAACACTGTATTGACAAAGACACATAAAGAAATCAAAGACTTTATTGCATCTGAGAGAAAAAGCAACATAATCAGACCTCCTGATTCTCAGAAGGAGGAGATGTATTTCCCACTCAGACTAGACTGTGACTAAGCTGATGCCCAGAAATGGACATATTCTCGACGATATCATGGATCACAGTCGCCATTTCATGCAATACCAACACATAGTTGTCACACTTGTAAAGACGTTTTCTTCTAATACAGTGCAATCAGTTCGGTAGTAGAGGCTGGGTGAAAACCAAACAACAAAACATGTAACATTGCACGTGTATATATGCAATACGCTGTTTGTCAGCTGAAAAAAAAAATTAAAATACACGTGTCTGCAACTTGATTTGAAACATGTCATATAAGATGAAGAATCATTAGTGATTGCATACCAAGACATGGAGAATAACACCAGTTGTAGGAATACATAGTTGATTTTTTCATACCAAAAATAGTTACATGTGTAGTAGTACATCATAAGTTGTCTTTTTAGTTTCATACATACTATTCTCAGGACACATTTTGCGTAAAATACAGTTCAACTATCACATGATAACGTGTTCGCCTTAAATGAATTATAATTTTATCTTCTGTACCTTTATCTTCTGTACCTTTATATTTAATTAAGAAACCATGCTTTGTAAGCTATTCTTGAGTGTTGCTGTTCCTATTATTGTTGTTTTTCTTTATTTTATTTTCTAATTCTTCTTCATTAAATTTTCACAGACGACATAAACAAATATTCAGCTATGTTTGCGAAGCATGTATCCTATAAGCAATCACGGTGAATTGCTAAGCTGTCCAACCATTAGTCTATGCAATACAAATTTGTTTTCTCCAAAAGCTTGCCCTTGATATCATAATTGTTATAATTATGTGACCATAGGTCTTGCACTGGCCTCTGGCTTCGGCAACGCGGTATAAAAATGCCTCTTAGCACTTTGAATGCAAACATTTACCTCTTCAAGCACACTAGATCGGCAGACACTAGGGCATCCTCCAGGTCTTCTCCTTGTTTGTTAGTGATTACATTACCCCACTGGTTGCCACTGGCGTCGAATTCTCCGCAGTAAATGTAATGTGAATTCCCGGGGAAATGCCAGAGAGTTCCCGATGGGGAGGACAATGTCGGAGGACCAGTGATACAAGAGAAAAACAAGATAAGTGGGTCTCGTGTATCCCATGGTGAACGACATAAGGGATACAAGAGACAGGAACGGAAGATGTGAACCGAGAGACGGGAGTAGGATAGTTGAAGTTTGGACCTAGGTCATATGAATGGACGCATGAGCAGAATGAAGGAATTGTAAATACTTGTTATGTTTCGAGAGGAGATTTGAATGTTTCCTACAGGTCTTTATACCGATACAAGGTTTCGTTGAAGGATGGATGGACGATTCGAAAGACGCTGATGGATCGATGTAGTGTGTGAGAAGTTTGACCAGGCCGTCAGAATCAGCCAAGCAGAACGAACACGAGGACGGGAGAATGTGTGCCTACGATATGTTGTGATTCAGCGAGGACGGGAGAATGTGTGCCTACGATATGTTGTGATTCAACGAGGACGGGAGAATGTGTGCCTACGATATGTTGTGATTCAGCGAGGACGGGAGAATGTGTGCCTACGATATGTTGTGATTCAGCGAGGACGGGAGAATGTGTGCCTACGATATGTTGTGATTCAGCGAGGACGGGAGAATGTGTGCCTACGATATGTTGTGATTCAGCGAATAAAAGCATGTAACTGAATATTCATCTCTGCTGTGTCGTAAAAACTTACTGTTCGTCAGATAGCAATACGGCTTATCAAAACATACCCCTAGCAGAGCATATTGCAGGTAAGGACTTTCTTATCCTCCGTCTGGAGCCAACTCTGCGATTTCGTTGTGTCCACATTACCATTGCAGGCAATGGAAATCAGATTATCACAAACCGGGCCAGGCCCAACCCTCTGATTGCATGTACTTGTAAGTCGTCCCTATTCCACTCAGACATGTCCACCTCAGACACTGGTATGTTGTCACGAACAAGAATGAGCTGTCCGAGGTGCCGTCTATTGTAAAAGCATAAAAAACCCGAAATTTTAACGATCTCGTCATCTAAGTGTGTTTACTGTAGGACAACGATGTCATTGCTGTAAAGGAGCTTCTCAAAAATGGGTCGGCGTTGATTGAACGAAGTGCAGTTCCAGTAGGGAATGCGAACATACTTTAAGCTGAGTCTCTCATATTTCAGTCTCTTCCTTCAGGCGCCAGCATGCTTGCCTGTTCGCGCTCTCCGTGTCCGTCTAAGGGTTGTTTTAACTCTTTGAGTCCCAAGGAACGCGTCATACGTTCATAGATTCCTACCTAGAAACCCAATGAACGCAAGATGCGCCGATTTTACGTCTTTCTTGACTACCCCTTGGACCTCTGATGCTAAACTTCCTGGGACTCAACGAGTTAATTGGGTAAATAGTCGCCATCGAACGTCGAATACACCCTGAAGGAAGCCTGTACTCACTTGCATGTACTCCATTCCACGGTTCAGCTCCCATTCAGATGTAACTTTCACATTATAAGTGAGCAAAAATAGCAAATTTGCGCCATTCCCCTCAACGGACGAAAAAGCGTACCGCCATTGTTGCTGTTTACATTGGAAGTCACTAAATATACCAAATATTGCCTCATTTTAATCACCATTGTCAGAACTATTGAAAGAAGAGCAGCTGAAAAAAAAAAGTCAGATTGATGTGAGACGTGATGAAATTTTGCCCCCCCCCCCCCCCCCCCTCCCTCCCCCCCCCCCCAAAAAAAAAATTAATTTTTTTTTTTTTTTTTTATTTCAAAATTTTTATGAAGCCAGACCCTTTTAAAAGATTTTACTTACAGTCAGATGCTAATAAGCGTACAATAGCAAGTATGCTTGAGCATAAATATGCAGACAAATTACTACCTGTAATGTTCATGTTTCACAGAAACTCAACGTAGCTGAACAGAAATACATTTGAGCGAAAAATTTAGCATTAGTTGTCAAGATAAAAAAATTCCGAAATGTGTGTTAAGCAAAGAATTACCTGCACTTACATGGAACCTTGGATTAACCAAATCACTTACTGTAAATACAAGTAGTAATAGAAGAGTCTACAGATGGATTTGATTAATTTCCTAATTTAATTTCACTAATGAACAGTCAAATGTACTGAAAATCATTTGCCCATTATGTCACGTGTATAATATTAATGTGAAACTGAGTAAATGAACTTATGGGTAAAAGATTGTTGTAATAATTGTTATAGATGTTTGTATAAATATTTTGTCTTTGACAATTGTCAAAATAATAATGAGCAGCTTTGTGTGCACTGCGTAACTGTTTTAGAAAATTATTTTCCAAGAAACCGAAACTACTGGTCAATGTCGTTCAAAATGTGAAACTTGAGGATCAATTTTTCATGGTAAAATAGCACTGGAAAAAAAATAGTTATGTTGGGGAAACATAGTCAGTTATTGTGTATTCAATAGAAAAGCCCAAACCTCTTTGGTGAAACCTACATAGTAACTGGAAACATAATCATACCCAGTTTCTTCTGTCATCTTTGGGATTTTCTGGTATATGAATTGCGAGAGTGGGACTATTTACGGAGTCACTGTTCAGTTTTAGAGTCACATTTCTGGATTTCTGCAAAAACCAAGGAGTGTCAGGAATGATGCTCTGTGTAATACAGACTTTATAAAGCCAAACTGTGTCTTCTGCGCTCAGTTAGGAGTGCCTGAGGTCTCAATCATAGGAAAGTCTGACTGTAAACAGTGTAGATTGTCTGATGTACCAGTTCAGTGAATAACCTGGGGGCAAAAAAAAGAGATTAGGCAATAAAATGAGTTGATACAGTCAGGGAAGTCTCCATTCAGACAACTCAACATATATTTATGGAAGATAAAATTATTATGGCAATACCTTCTATATGAAAATTTAAAACACTTTTTGATTCGGGTAGAACTACAGTGAGTCATTTTCCATTTGTTAATTAATTTTCTCTTTCTTAAATGGGGTTAACTACTAAACATAGTTTATGTGCCTGTATAATGTACGCAGGAACAGGATAGGGCAATGAACAACTCGTGACTACTGTGCGAATTGACTGAAAGTGCATCAGGCGAGAAAAAACTTTAATCATGTGTGGGGCGTTCGAGAAATCGAGAGGAAAACGTAATATTTAAACTTAAATTGATTTAGAAGATAGCGTCTTTTTTTTCGAGGTTGCGAAAGTCGGGTAGTATTGCTATTACTGAATAAAAAGTTAAATAATTGCAGAGAAAGAGAATATTAGAACAAGCAGCCGACCAGGGCAGAACATCTGACTATCTAGTTCGAATGAATGGCTAAGTTAACGTCTGCAGCTTGGCGAGTGTTTTCTGCTCAAGTTAACGTCTGGTAGCTTTTGAAGTGTGTACAGTTGGAGGTAAAGTTAGTCAGCGTGTGTGGCTTAGGCGTTGCGAACTTGCTTTGTAATAGCAGGTGTCAAGAACCTCTGTTTACTGCTGTACAGGCATGTAACTCTTTGGTAGGTTCGTGACAGAAATGTATATCGCTACAACACACTTTACAAAACACTACCTGAGCATACATATTGGTTTTAAATACTTTAACATAACACGTAGATAGTTTATTCTAGAAAGGGATCCCCTACCCTACCACAACAGACCGTGAGAAGCTTTACAATAACACTCACTCCAAAGTCCGCCTAGTGGTTCCAGGAATTACCTGGGCCGGAACTAACTGTCCTCCGATTCAAATTCTTCTTTACGCGAAGTTAAGTTATACCAGAATTGTAGTGCTACTGGCTTGGGTGCGTGGATAGACTTTTTCGCATACCCAAATAGAACCCGGATACATCTACATATTAGGAATGAGTGAAATGCGATGGAAAAGTATTCAGATCAGCACAAAATTATTTACTCAGGTAAGGGAGTTGGTATTATTTTGTTTCCAAAGAACTCAAAAACTGTGAAAGGATTTTGGGCAATATCAGATAGAGTACAATTAGTAAAACTTCCATGTAGACCGTTTGATATCCCCTTAGTACAGATGTATGCTCCAACAGCAGATGGTTCAGAGGAAGATATTGACGCATTTTATGACTAGACATGGCTGTTGATCAATGCAAAAATTGTGAAGTAACAATGGTACTTGGAGATTTCAACCTGAAAAAAGGAAGTGAATAGGTCAACGGAAAAAGGGGTGGCTATGGCTTAAGAGAAAAGAACGTGAGAGGTGACTGATTAATAAATAGTATGGGCTAAGTCGCACAGCATGATAATAGGTAACTCCTGGTTTAAACACAATCCTCCAAGAATGTGGACTAGGGAAAAGTCCTGGCGATAATGTCCGCAATAGATTAGGTATAGCAATGAGTAGTTTTGTTTCGTTTATTTTGCTATAAATTTTTGTCGGTATCTATAGACGCGACTGCGACCAGATAATGCAAAACGAATTGTCCGTTATTAAGAATTTATTTTTCTGTGCTCTTTACGTGAAAGATAAAATCGGAACAGTTATTATGAGTTATTGGAGAGATGCCAGACTTTGACCTCTTTTTTTTTTTTTTTAAATCCACAACCATTGTTGCATTTGTTCATGCATCTGTCATTATTTAGAGCCCTTCGTATTCTCTGTTGGAGATATTTTGCCTGATCACCCCCAAATCTCAATAATTAATTTAGGCCATCACTGGTAAGATGATTCTTTGGTGATGATTCTTTGGTAATTAACTTAGGATGCTTAGTAAATTGACAATGTTATGTGAGTTACTTTTTAAACATCCACAAACATTGTACCATTTTTTCATGTGTTTGTCATTATTTCGAGTTTACAGAATTTTATGTTGGAGATATTTTTACCTGCCCATATCTTGATCACGATTTTCACAAATTCTGGCACTAAATTCAACATTTTTTGTGTGTGTGTGGATGTCATACGAGCTAATTAATTGGGAGCATCTTTCGAAGTCAGAGTGCACCTGTCTGAGAGTTACAGAAACAACAGTCTGCATGCAAATGAGTCTTAACTGTAAAATGGATGCACAGGCAACAATCAGGTTCTGTCAACAGACTAGGGTCCAGAAGTGGACAAACAGCCAGAACTTTCCCCCGGGGTTTCTAGCCAGTGAACGTGAAGATGAAGAAGATTATATATGCAGTATACACACAAAAGGTCATACCATAGAAAAAAACATTTACAGTTTATGTTCAAAATGAGATGTTTTTAGTCATGACAGTTTTCACATTTGCACCTTTTTATGTTTTATGTATCATCTGTAACGTTCTACATTGTTTACCACTTAAGTATTCTCATGAATAGTATGGAGTTGAATGCAATTTTTACCAAAGACATTATTTTGTTTCACTGCATGCTGTTAAAAGTAATGCAATAATAATGCTTAACATTTGAAATATGTAACACTGTACAGTCACATTATTTATAACACATGAAAACTGCTTTAAAATTCTAAGTGCTTACTATGAGTCTGTCATGTTTACTTCTAACATTTCCTTAATCTAGGCTGAGGCCTTCAGACCTTGCATGCAGGCACTGAAAAGCTTGGTAGACAGACAAGAGGGCTTACTGGACACACAACTTGATGCATTTGGAAATGAGATGATGGATGTGCAGCCTGAACTAAGACACATGGAGGTGGCCACCTCGGATGAGTTTGTGAAGACAGTAAAATGTTTATTGCATGAATTTATTATTGTTCTTGAAAGACAGTTGAAATATTATTTTGATGGGACCATCCCTACTGAGTCACCAGAGTTTATAGAACTAACAGCTTCAGCTCCTACTCATAATATGCATGCTGAGCGGACTCTGGGCTTGATGGATGCCTTAATGAGAAGAGCCCGGCATGCTAACCTATGCTTCAGTGAAGCCAAGACAAAGGCTACACAAAATCACACATTGGTCTGGCTAGATTCCCTTCCGAATAACCAGCTGCAGCAATTTGTTGATTTTGCTATGAAACAGGCAATGAGGGTTAGACAGAAAACATGTGAGAGAGAGAGAGCAAGCCAATGAGAAGATGGCTTTACATAAAAATTATAAAGCTTGCAGAGATGCTTATGAGAAGGTGCTGAAGGCTGCAGTAGCTCAGATAGGGCTAGTTCCTACACTGCTACAGTTGAAAATCTTTAATGATTTAGATAGTAAGTCCAAAATTCATTTAGAGAGGTTTTTAACTGATAATGCAAGTTTATCAAATGTAATACTGCGACATGTTTGGCATCAAGAGGGCCAGGACTGTGTTTACTTTGAGATGGTTAGGAATGTGGGAACCAGACAAACAAAAGATAAATGTAAGAAAGTTATTGATTTGTGGTACTGGAGAGAACATGATGAGCCATCAAGTGACTTTTGTAGTATGAATGTTAAACAGTTTTTAGTTGACTTCGCACTGGGGGATTTATCATTTTTGTAAAATTGTATGTACTTGTGGTCAGTGTTTCTATCGTCCATTAGTATGTTTTACATGAATAAGAAGATTTTTATTATTGGTTTTGATTTATAACAAAAGAGCTGTTGAGCTCACACTGTCTCACAGGCTGGTATTATATGGAAAAGGCATTTCAAAAGTGAGCTTAGTTGCTTTACTGGCAGGTTTAACAAATACTGAAGGTACACCTAATTTTGATATGGTGTCATTTGTTTTGTGCTGCAACACAACAATGGTTTTGAGTGTTTATCAATGAATCAGTGAGTTAGCTTATTGTATATTGTATTGGTAACTTTATTTTATATTCATTTTTAGTGTGTGACTTTTTCCTGACTGTTATTCTCTGGGTCACTGCCTCTTTTCATTTTTTATCTGTCTCTGTCTTTCGACTTGTTGCTATCCCCACTGTATGTCCTCTCCTGTGGTATTCCCTGGCTCTGCTGTCTCATGCATTCAATTTGCTCAGATCCCATATAATTTTAAGCTGTCTATGTGTGATTTTCTATTCACTAAATACAGTCCTCTGTGTGTCGACTGGTCGTGATGCATACCAGTGTAAATGGTTTGCTCTTGGATGCTGGGCAAACATGGATACTACAATAATTTTTTACTTTTTTTAATAACACAATAGCAGTTGTTTTCCGGAGAAGCTGTGGCGAATGTATAATCACATGAAATCCCACAGTATATCAATCATCCATGCTGTCTCTGTTATTAGTGTATGCCTAGGCTGTTGTCTTATGTACTCCTACACAACAAGAGAGAAGCAGTGATATGTATATGAAAACAACACTGTATAACAATGATCCTTGTTGTACTATTCCACCTGCCAGATGGATGTTTCCATAGTGGCCTTATAGATATAGCAGCAGCATGTCTGAAGCTGTGGTGAAAGTATAATCACATCAAAATCCCACGGTATATCAATCATCCATGCTGTCTCTGTCTGTCTGTCTACATTTTATATGTATCTATCTCAATCTCCTTTTTTTCAAATGAAAGAACATTAGTGCTATTTATTGTTATCCCTCATGTATGCACGTTATCATTCATTTCTCACTGTGGCATCATTACTAGTTGATACTTTTAGGTGCTTCGTGTAGTAAAGACATTCGCATTCATACGCTTTCCATGTTCATTTTGTCAAAAACATATTGCCAAACTGTGTCTTTTTTCTTCTGCCTTCTATACCCTAATGGGGCATTATTCCTCAATCAACTCGCGCTGTCATTATAGTCATTGCTATTACATTTGCTCTTAAGTCTTCTTCTTCTTCTTCTTGTTTACCAGCTGTACACTATGGCGTAAAGTTATGGTTGTTCGTCCACTTGTGGACTGCAGTCCTGCTCCAGAACCTGAGTGTTGCGTATGCATCAGTTTTACAGATCTGATTCAATTGAATGCAGACTGCTGGTTCCTTGCCTCTCAGGCAGATGCACTCCGACTACAAAGGAAGCTCCCCAGTTAGTCGACTCTTACGACATGCTTTTGGGGAGGCAGTGGGTTTATTCTTGTTTTCCTTATAATAGGGCCCCGGAACCCACACGAGGGATTTGCTTTTAGTGTCTTCCCTATCTTTTTAACTTCACTTTATAGCTCCCTTCTGCATGTGTTTTTATGGTCTTTGTATATTTTTATGCCCCTATTGGTTCCAGTACACAACTCATTGGCAGACAACTATAAATGTATACGGTTTTTGCTGAAAGAAAGTCAATTGATGGCCATTTTCATATGTTAATTAGGTCATGTCAACTGACATTGGCACATTTATATGATCTTTGTATTCACCTTGTCGGGACGCACAATTTGATATGCATTTCGCCAGGCTCGCTGGCGGATAACCTTACAGGTATAATGTTTTGCTTGAAAATAGTGAGCTGGCGGCCATTTTCATATGTTAATTAGTCTGGTAGTCTGGTAGTCTTAGTTTCAGCTTCATAGCAACGGGTCGCCCCATCTTTGCTCCGCTCCTGTGCCAACGAAAAACACCGAGAATGTTTATCACAGTCCCTTGTGGAAAGATTGACAGACTGCTGTCTCAGCATATCTAGCATACACTCGCATTAAAGCATACGGTAGCCATCCGAAGTGTTAACACAAACAGTCCAACATTAGAAATGCAGTTCATCATTGATGATAGCAGAACTTGTCGCCAACAGTTCAGCAGTTGTCCACGCCATCAATTTTAACCAGATACGGGCACCGCCAACATTGCACGCCATTTTCTGAATCTACAATTCACACCACCACGTTGGTCACAGTCGAAAAAACATTCCAAATGCAATCCGCAGCTCACAGGGTCACGCCATGCATTCAACTCAGAAGCTGGGCGACGAAACTATATCCAGTCTACAAATGGAGCAAAAATACTTCGGCCACCGTCCGGCAGAAGCAACAAATTTGCCTCTGCTTCGAACAGCGCCGCTGTCTAGCGTCCATTTTAACCGGAAATCTCATATGTTAATTAGGTGCATAATGTATTATATGTTTTCAAAACGTGCATAGACAGTAAAGTCTAACTGTCCTGCTTCTAGCAATATTTGGTTGCTAAGGGATTCGTTCAGAAACAAAAAAGTTATGGCCGTAAAATCAAACATTGAGTCATTTCATCTCACTGGGTCGCAGCCGTATCCATGTTTTCTGGATTTTCACTACAATTTTTCTGTCGTGGTGTCCGCCACTAAAATGTTAATATCTCTGCTTATAAGTGACTTACAGGCTTAAATGAGGTACCATTGGATTTGTAATTTTAATTTTTATCTAGCTGTTATAATTTCGTAAGTAAAAACCCAAAAAATAAAACTGCACTACCATCCCTAGCAATAGATTGATTATATTTTGATTTCGGGAAGAATAAAAGGATAGCAGCACAAGTCAACACCGTAACTGAACACCGGCTTACACTGGAAATATCCTAATATCCGACTAGATGTTATAATACAAATACCTGTCACTACTTTACTTTTAACGCACTACAAATCGGGCTGTCAGAATACAGCACGCGTCCCGTCAACAATTGTAACACCAACCTCCAGATATCTCCCGAAAACGCCTGTTACATGGGTCACACGCCTTAAATGTCCGCTGAAGCTACGACAGTGTCATCCAGTAAAGAGTAAAGATCCATTTTCACGTCTTTCGGGCATATGGCAAGAGCGCCCAAATTTTCACAGACCGTCGGCACTAGGTGGGTAATGTGGTCAGCATTACGCTGGCTGTCTTTACTTTCTCAGTCTAGGAGCTCGTGGGCCGAAACATTTTGTCGACGAGAGATTACTTCTACTGATGATTGGTAGACTCCTGCTGTACATGCTCTCCTGTGGAGTTTCTTCTTATTGTAAGTGGCTAGCCCACAAAGACAACCAGGAAAGGTTGGTGACTATCGGGAAAGACCTTTTGACACCTATGGAAAGACTGCCGCTCCCTCCCCCCCCCTCCCCGGTATGGCTGGGGGGATAACTGACATCTGGATACAGATGTCTGCTGTGGACCGGGTGGATCACCCCTAACACAGTATAATACCTCTGATTTCGCGAACCAATAAAGAAGTATGCCCCCCAGGGTCCATCGAAAGAGGGGGAGAATGATGGACACAATTAATTAGATACTAACGGTGACGACCTTGCTAGCCCCTGGACTGAGATTTTTTTCCCAACGGCCGAGTTGGCTCTGTACATGTGGAAAGAGCTTGACGGGGTTGCATGCAGTGTTGCCACTTTGGATCTTTTATATCCAAATTTAGATCTTTTTCATTGCATTTAGATACTGTTTTTGACGTTTAGATCGTAAATATTTTTCTAGACGCTTTTCATATGGAGTTAGATATTTTATAGATTTTTTTTTCTTTCATTGTCAATTTAATAATTACTGTGTAAAATAAATATCTGGCAGCCCCGGTACTGATTAATAAAAACGCGCGTAAATCATACTAACTTTGTTTCAACCGTTTCCTCACTGTGCTGACTTTGCGTTTCTTTTCATGTTGATTTTTTTTAAAAAAAAATAATTGCTCAATTTCTTATGTGGCTTTCACTTTGACAAAAAAAACCTTTCAACATGCCATAAAAGTAAAGTATGAGCAAAAAATTTGGAAAGAGTGGTTGCATGATGACAAAATTAAAAACTGGGTATATAACCCAAGCTTGTTGTAAGTACTGCAAGTGTGAAATTAAAGCGACAATACAAAACTCAAAGAGTAATGCAGAGACTTAAAAAAGCATAAAACTGCAGTTTCATTTAAAGATATTACACCGCTGACATCTGTTTTCAGAACTCTACTGATAAATGAATCATCAAAAGTTGAAGTATCAGTCGGAATGTTTTTAATTTGTCACTGCTCAATTTCAAACTGTGACCATTTGATCGATTTGTAAAAAATCTTGGATTAGTTTAATTTGAAAAGTGTGATGTAGAAAGTATAGTTTAGGAACTGAAGGACCTTTTAATCAGCAAACAGTTAGGCTTGAAGAATTTAGCTGTAATTGGTACTGATAATGCCTCAGTGATGGTTGGTATTAACAATGGCGTTTATGCCAAGTTGAAGGAAGCTAACCCATTGTTAATACTTATAAAATATATGCGTCTAGCATTATCACATGCTTCATCTAAATATTTACCAAGGAATTTGGAATACCTTTTTGCTGAAACACTTTACTGGTTTTCCAATTCATTTGTCTCTTAAATGCTATCGTGCCATTACAATTCGGCCTAATGAGACTAGAGAAATAAGCCTACTGTTCCACTTATAAAGAAATTTGAACAGCTAAAGCATACCAGGGTCATTTTGGATCTGAAGCTTCAACTTCATTATCCAAGCTAAGTTTATCCTGTGGATCTTGTGAGGTAGACATCAGTGAAGGTGAGGACATGATTATGTAGGGTAAGTCATAACAAAAGCTATGTAATTTTTGACTTTTTCAATTTGGATATTTTTTCTAGATCTTTTCCACGCAGATTTAGATCTTTTTAGATATTTTTTGACACCGCTTTGGATATTTTTTGTCAAAGAAAAGTGGCAACACTGGTTGCATGGTCTTAGAACTCATGTCGGAAGGGTGAAATGCGAAGGTGCGCCACGCAGCAAACGCCGTCGCAAAACTACTACTCCTGTGGTAGTTTCTGAGTCGTTAGGGAACGACGGGCTGGGTATACCAAATTCGCCCGGAGGCACACTATTGATGATTCCCGAGAAAGTGCGTTCCAAGATCAGGTTTCCACCTGCGAGCGACAAGGTGTCGTGGTGTAAGCTAGAAGGTACACTATGTGAGAAACGAAATCATGATTTAAAAAAGAAGTCGTAAGGTTTGGTAATATACGAGCACTGTTTCCACGAGTTCGGTACAGTCGAAAAGGCTCCGCTGGGCGTCAAGCAAAATATAAGCAAGAGACAGAGGGACATTTTAAAGTGCAGGGCAGACAAAAACGCACTAAGTAAAACGGTTCAAAGCCGCTAAAGGCAGCGAACAGGCGGGGCTGCATGAGGTCTGGTTGCATCTAAAAAACAGACACAGTGCCCTCTGTCGGGCTGAGCGTTTTTGTAACAACAGACGGAGAACCAAAAGGAAGCGAAATAAATCCTTTAAGGACCCGTTCCAGTTTTCCTGAGGTCTTTTCGAGCAACCGAAGTTTGGGACTCTGGTGGTCAGTCAAGGGGAGCTTGAGTCACATTTACGCAAAATGTACTCAGACAAGAAGAGGAATGACTCTCTTAATGACAATCCAGAGATCCTTAGCAGCCTGAGTTGCCGAAGGTATCATTTAAAGTGATACCTTCCTCTTGGTCTGAGGTCGAGGAAGTTCTGAAAAGAGCTAGCGGCTAGTCCGCCCCAGGTCCGAATGGTGTTCCGTACGTCCTGTACAAGCGTTGTCCGAAAGTCCTACGAATGCTTCACTGCTCACTGAGGTTAGCCCTGAGTGGCAACAGGCCAACGTGGTCTACATTCCCAAAGAGCAAGACTCGAAGAGTCTTTAACACTCAGCCTATCTCGCTGTTGAATGTCGAGGGCAAAATATTCTTCTCAGTTATGGCTCGCCGGCTCACACAGTATCTGATGGCGAATAAGTGGAATCCCGGGTGTCCCTGGGTGCCTTGAAGACGCAACCATGATTTGGGAGTCTATTCAGGGAGCCAAGCATGAGAGAACCGAGTTGCACATAATATGGCTAGACCTCGCCAACGCCTATGGGGCAATTCCCCATAAGCTACTGTGGCAGGCCCTTCGCATGTTCCACGTACCAACACAGATCAATCAAATGATCGAGCAATATTTCTCTAAGTTCGCTTTACGCTTCTCTACCTCGACGTTTACTACAAGATGGACTGAGCTCTAAGTTGGGATAGCTATGGGGTGTACGATCTCACCAATACTGTTCGTTGTGGCCATGCAGGTCATGTTAGACGAGGCGGCCGGCCACGGTCAGGGCCTTAAAATTGGGGATCACTCATTGCCGCCATAATTTGCATTTATGGGTGAGACGACTATAATCACGGGCAGTGAGGAATCTGCTCGCACGATTTTGAAAAGATTGGACGACTTGGTCCAATGGAGCAACCAAACCGCAGAAGTCGAGGGGTCTGTCAATCCTGAAAGGTAAAGAGGAACCGGTGAAGAGCCTTGGTCCCGTTTAGGATTCGAAGTTATCTGATAGAGCCGAGGTCCAGCGAATACACGAGTCACTGGCTACAGGGCTCCTCCCGATCGAGTACAGCAGGCTGATCGGAAAGTTCAAGGTCTGGTGTCTCCAATTTATGTTGATTCCAAAGCTACTCTGGCCGCTGTTAGTCTTTGAAGTAAAGATGACTGCAGTGGAGACAATAAAGCGCAAAATCAACACAGCCATAAGGAAATGGTTAGGAGCACCGCCTTGTCTGACTGATGTGGCTCTGTATTGTAAGCAGGCAAAGCTGGCACTCCCGTTCAAATCAATAACAGAAGAGTTTAAAGCCATGCACTTGCGCGAGTCTTCAGACCCAAATGTCATCGCTGTCCAGCCCGCTCTAAGGACTGGCGTCAAGGGAAAGGTCACATATGCGATTGAAACTGCCCAGAATGTACTAAAATTAAGGGAGATAATGGGTTATACTCAAACCGACCGTCGAGGCCTAAGGCACGAGAAAGTCAGTTGGTGGTCCAAAGCCACAGCCAAAGAGCGCCGAGACATGAAGATACAGCAAATCAGAGATAACGAAAACGAGGTCCGGGTTCAGAAAGCAGCCCAACAGTCCCAGCAGGGCCATTGGATCAGCCTGGAGAGCGCCTTGTCAAGAGTACTCACACTGGGTGGGATCTGGCGATTGACCCCGCTGCGACTGAGCTTTATCGTTCGATCTGCCTACGATGTATTACTGTTCGGTGTCAACATGGTAAAGTGAAGTGCGACTAACGACCCGACATGCCCGCTATGCAGAGCTAAACAGACTCTCGAATACGTTCTGTCCGCCTGCAGAAAAGCCCTAGGTCAAGGCAGGTATACTTGGCGTCACCACAAGGTGCTGAAAGAGTTAACAGCCGTTGTAGACCAAGCTAGGATGAGGGCCAATGCGAGGACCAGTCCCACCGTCGTCCCCGTGCGCCTCCTTAATTCTGGGCAGATTCATAAAGGTAAATTCAACCAAGTCACATACGCTTCATCGATGCTAGACTATGCGAGGGACTGGTTACTGGCGGTTGACCTGCCTGGTCATGAAAAGTACCCTGAGTTAATCCGAAAGACTAGCAAGTGACCTGACATGGTTCTCCACTTTGCGGAGAAACGTCAGCTCATCCTACTTGAGCTGATCGTGACGTATGAGTCGCGAATGGACGAAAGCCATATGTATAAGCTCGAGAAATACAGTGACTTAGCGGCCGGTCTGAGGAAAGACGAAGCGTACACAGAATCTTCGCCCTCGAGGTAGGCGCAAGAGGTCTCGTTTCCACTTCACTTTACAATGTGATTAAACAAATAGGCTTACGAGGTAATAAACGCAAACGAACACTTAAACAACTGGGCGAGGTTGCTGAGAGGGCCTCTAGCTGGCTCTGGGCACAAGGGAACGTCCTGGGGGACGGGCCTCCGGTAGCTGGTGCAGGTGGCTAGTGGAAAAGAATTTCTTATTCCTTAAAGTCCATCATGTCTGAATTGTCTGCCAGTGCCCCTCTGCCACCTGCCAACAAAGTCCAACATGTGTCCGGTAAACCAAACGTAAGCTTGCTACTTGGTCGTCCAGGTAGCAGACGCTTTAATTATGCTACCGCAACGACTTATTATGTCACAGTACCTTTTGCAAAGTCACCAATTCGTCTTGTCCCTGTCCAATAACATCCAGTGATACGTGCAGCAGGAGAAAGCAACCCTGAGCCTCATGGACTCAAATGGGCCCACTCTCTGAAATGTCTAGGAGCTCTTGAGAGATTACTTCTACTGATGATTGGTAGACTCCTGCTGTACATGCTCCCCTGTGGAGTTTCTTCTTATCTCAGTATCATCCAATGGACCAAACTTAAGGTGTTGAGACGGCTAATCGCTATCAGCATACACAGAACTGTATCTATAAATTTAGGTTACTAATTAAATGTTTTTTTTTTAAACCAGCGACACAGACTCAGAATTAGGCAGTGGTTTAACAGGATATTAGCTTGAATCGTCCATGTGAAAGTCTCAAGAAGAATCGACGGGGACTGAGGAGAGGAGCTGTTTGTTCATTCCTCGCATGAGGATGATGAGTATAATTGACCTGAAGTACAGCCTACAGTTTAATTTATGCCACGAGTTTACTATGCTCTTATTCATCTTCAGCACAGTGATGAACTAAATTAGTGTCTTTAGGTCAGGCCAGTAGCCATCCTGACTATACATATGTATGTATATATATATACATATACATGTATTTGTTGGAACTTATTACATCATGCTTTGTTATAAAAAAACTTACCATTGTCAGTGCCTGGTAGGTTGCCTGGATCAGCTACCACTACCGACGGTCAGCCAATGGATCATGCTGAAAATATTAATGCCCTCAGAGAAGTGGGAAGGATAGAGCAAATTGGGGACAGTGAATCCACATCACTCGCCAGAATGGTAGACTTGGGAATTAGGATCGGCAAAGCAAAAAACGAGACGCACACCAGACACACCAGAAGACTTGGTAATAAACATAGAACTGGTAGTATTAGCCATCGGAGATTGCGGTTCATACTGAGGGGAGGATCTGAGCATCTATGGACATGTCCGGAGTTCAATAATGATAACCCAACTAACTTACTAACTAACTAACTAACTAACTAACTAACTAACTAACTAACTAACTAACTAACTAACTAAGTGACTGGTATTTCACAGTTCACTTTCGTTAAGTTTTTGTGTATATTTGTCTTTGATCAGATTCCTGTTGATACTGAGTCTGTCTGACTGGTTGTTGAATGTTAAATTAGGAAACGACATCACAGCACTCAGGACACCCGTAAAAGCGCTCCTTCCCCATCTTCAGCAGCAAGCGAAAAGTTAAAATTCCGATGGTTCCAGTAACCCTCTGATTTTGTATCCGTCTCGCCTTTCCCCTAAGTGTCTAGCTTCCGCCAGATTCCCTTGCAGCTCCTAGCAGTGCCATTCTCCTCAGGCCGTAATATTACAGTTTTACAACTGAGACCATATGGACGACACTCAAGAAATCGCCCAACACCCCACCAGGCCCTGCTGCATTTGTCAGAGGACGATATGTCAGAACTGGCAGTAGATTCAACGTCAGCATCAGAGGTGGTCAAATCAGAAAGGAATGGCTACACAGCTACCTACTACCGTGACCAAAACCAAATAAAAATTATTCAAAGATCAGTGGCTACAGAATCATTACCATGCAGAACACTACGGGCAAGTTTCTGGGAAACAATTGCAGCACGTAGATTCGCTAATGACTTGGAAAAGAATGACAGACGAAACAAAGAGACATGGCTCAATGCAGCAATCTTCGCCTGTGAAGTCTATAAATGTTTTCAGATGAGAGAAGAGACACGTGCAGCTGCACTAGACTTAGTTAGTTAGTTAGTTAGTTAGTTAGTTAGTTAGTTGGGTAATCATCATTGCACTCCGGACATGTCCATAGGTGCTCAGATCCTCCCCTCAGTAGACTAGACTTAGTACCATTTGAATACAGCACTGTTTCAGAGACGGGTGATGCTCAGGTGTGGTTGTTGGTCCTCAGAACCGATAACCATCAGTCTAGGATTGCCTCAAGGTTCTCCGCTGTCTCCAGTTCTATTAAACTTGTATACAGTTTAGTAGCAGCAGACAGGGATCACCCTCTGAAGGAAGCTTTAGCTGCAGGCAAGGGTCAGAGGCTTAAAGAGGAAAAATCGTGGATAGCTTAAGCAGAAGACAAAATAAAACAAGTATGCATGCTGGAGAACATTGGGCGATGAGAGGAGTGGGTCAGAGTATCAGCGGAAAAGTCTGACCTGTGTAGCTCACGTTGGGCCGGGTGTGCAGAGAGTGGCCAGCGGGTGCTACGGAAGTTGAAGTGCAACAGTTGATTCACGACAATTCACGCCCTGGTGATCTGATTATCCATACAGATGGTTCAGTGTTGAGAGGAAAGAGAAGTGCCTGGGGTGTTCGTAGAGAAAGCCAATGAAAAATCTTTAGTGCAAGACAGCTTAGCATATGACACCACCACATCTAGCATAAGAATGGAGGTAGTTGCGGTAACTGCAGCTCCCCGGTGGCTAGAGATCAAGATGCATACACATTTCGTAATTGTAACAGTCTCTGAAAGCATGCTGAAAAATGTGAAGACTGGGATGCTTTAAGCAGAGTGGAAAGCTTCACCGGAAAGGCCACAGGTAGAGACCATACTTTATATCTTTTCTCCAAGCTATACTGGCGTTGTGGGTAGTGAACAGACAGACAGATTGGCTGGATCCGCAGGGGAATTTAAACATGACAAGTCAGATGTCGTCAAGGCCCTTTGTGAACAAGCAACGGAATCAGTAGAGAAAGAAGATTATTAAGACCTGGAGAGAATGAAGAACCTAGGTGTAACCAGAGGGTCTGGGCTTCTTACTACACTTAGAGGAAAGGCAGGACGCACATTTAACCAGATTGTGACCGGTACCATCAGTACTGGAACTCGGCGCTTCTTCTTCTTCTTCTGCGTTCGAGATCAGTCATGCTAAACATTGAGTCCAGTCTGGGTCAAAAATAGGATTGTGCGTTTAAGGTCGCCACCGGTCCCCCATAGCTTCTCTTTCAATGTGGCTCCCTTGGGCCAGATCCACAGTCTTTGCTGGGAGAGGTAAGGGCAGTACTGTAGTATGTGCCCAGTGGTCTGTCTTTCTGCTCCACAATCACAGGCAATAGATTCTTTTATGCCTATCCTGTACAGTTGTGCTCGAAGACTACAGTGTCCAGTCCGAAGTCTAAAAATTGTTGTTTTTTCTTTCCTGTTGAGTTTGTTTATGCTGTCACTCTCTGGTCTGTAATCTCCATTCTGCCTTCTCCACTCCCGTTTGAAAGACTGCTTTAACGCTGTTTTAGTTTCCTTGTAGCTGTGTGGTGGATGAGGTTGTGGAAGATTACTCCCAGCTTTTGCCAACTCATCTGCTCTCTCATTCCCTTAAATACCACAGTGGGCTGGTATCCACTGCAAGACCAGTTCTGCTTCCTTGGAGAGTAAGCCAATGTTGGTCCTTAGATCTGCAATTAGTTTGTCTTGTTTTTTACTTGATAGTGCTTGGAGTACAAATAATGAGTCACTAAGTATAACAGTTGTGTACCCTCTTTGTTCTTGATTGATGAGATGATGGACTGCAGAAAGGAGGGCAGTTGCCTCAGCTCTGAAGTTAGTGCAGATGTCGGTGAAAACCTTAGTCCAAGTGGTGTTGGGATACTTCTCGTCAAGCATTGCAAGATCTAGAGTTCTCTGTTGTGTCTCCGTCTGAGCATCTTTTGAAGTGATCCCTGGTACCTTTAGGACTACATTTAGGACTAAATTTCGCTTGCTTGTCCATGGTTCTGGCCCAAGTTTTTCGCACAGTGCTACATCTCTTTCAAGCAGATCTCGGTGCTGTCTGTACAGTTCTCTGGCAAGGTGGTTGGGGCTCTGACGCTTCAGTCTTTTTTTTTTGTTTGTTCTCTCTTGAAATTTAAAATGCAGCCGGTGACTTTCAAGTCTTTTTAATTTTTCATACTGTAAAAGAGTTTTGTATTGTCTTCTGAGTTCTAGTGGTTCAGTATCTGCTATCATCTCTATATCTCTGATGGTGGTGGTTTTAATGGCCCCGAGAACAATCCTTAATCCCATATTCTGAACCTTGTCCAGTTTGCCCATTGTTGTCTTGGCTGCTGCAGCCCATGCAGTGGAGGCATATTCCATGACTGGCATGACTGCCCCAGTATATGCTTGTTTTAGGATTCTGGAGTTAGGGCCCCATGTGGTACCCGCTAATTTTTTTCATCACTGCAAGCTTCTTGAATGCTCTCCCCTGAACTGCTTCTACGTGTGACTTCCAAGTTAATCGCGAATCAAGTGTAACGCCAAGAAAGGTAGGAGTGTCAGTCTGTGGAATGAGCTGGTTTTTTATCCAAATTTTTTTTTTTTTTTTTTTTGGGGGGGGGGGGGGGAGAAAGAGAGAGAGATGAAAGTGAGAGAGAAAGAGAGAGAGAGAGAAAGAGAGAGAGAGAGAGAGAGAACTCAGCGCTGGATGCGGAAGATGAGGACAGAGCATGTATTGGAATGCTCTGAGTGCTGTGAGGTCAGTTCTTAACTCAACAGTGCTGACAACTGAGCAACAGTTGCACGGGAGTGGCATGACTTTGTCATTTGCTGACGACGTCTTGGTTTATCGACATGGAAAAGATCATCAAGAGATTGAAAATTGAATGCAGAGTATACTTGATCGCATCTCCTCATTGTGTACAGGTTATAATGCTCCTGTCAACCCTTCGAAGGCCTCGGTAACGGGTTTCTTCTTGAACACGCATATAGTGAAGGCAGACTTACCAGCAATGGAAAGCATAGAGGAAATTTTGACGAGAACAAATCTAATGACGCACCTCGCAGGAAGGTTTGATCGCAGCCTATCCATGAACATGACCATATTACAACAAAAGCACGCAAAGGCCTGTCAGCAATAAGGGCCATGGGCAGCGCTTACACTGAGCAAAGACTGATTCTGCTTCTGTTACAGGGACTTGATCCTTCTCCCATCAAATATGCTCTAGCCATCCTCACTTTCAGCCATACTCAGACTGGGTAGGGCAGAAGATGACATCATGAAGGTGCGCATCCTTACAGACATCCATCCAGGTGCGGAATGGATATCAGTGTCTCAAGCGCTCAATCTCACATGCTCAAGAATATCTTTAGAAATTCTTTGGAGCCAATTACTTAAGATGCCTCATCCCTGAAGTGGTGCTGGATGGTTGTTGGAGCTGTGGAGAGCACCTAGACCAATAGAAGCCGCCATCTCAACAATAAATCACTTTAATTATTATTAGGTGAGACCTTAATCAAGACGCGTGACACGATTGTCTCGTGGCAATCATGTTTTTTTTTTAACTGGTTGTGTTCGCGTGTCACTGAGCACTGGATAAAGTCGCGACAGCTAAGTGTTAACCCAAGAATTAATTTTCATTATCTTACGTGGACATCTTATAGCCGCACAGGACACTGACACCGGGGTGCCGGGTTCCATTCCAGCTGCGGACGATTTGTCTTGCGTTGGTTACGACACTGGTGCTGAGAGCTAACCGTACAGTTGTGATGGCAAACTACTAAGAGTAAATGTGCACAGAAAACCACAACAGCCAAAACAATGATGGGGTTGGGTCTGCAACCACATGTAAAGGATAGGCAACTAACTTTTAATAGTTAAAGATGTTATGCTTGTATATCCTGTGAAGACAATGTTGAATTATTTGATGTCTTGTATGTGGTCGATCTGGTCGCCCTAAATGTTTATACCTCTGATGCATTGGCGGAGGAAACAGTTGTTGAAACTAATAAACATTTCGTATCTGATCAGCGATGTAGTGTTTACACCGTTCCGTGTTTCGTGTTCAAAACGATGTCTATCTGTCAGTGCGCCTGAGACGACTGCATGCGTCTGGAGCCTGAGAGAGTCGTTGCATGGAAACTCAAATTTCAGTGTTGCAACTAATTAGAAAATAATGTCCTGTCTTCACGCTAAAGAGTATCGTTGTTGTCGTGGGAATAATACCTGGTGATTCCCTGCGATACTAATCTCGTGGTACTGTCGAAAAAGCACTTTTTTTTCTATACTGTTCACATCGCACGAGGCATACATTTCTCTCACTCGGTCAAATTCGTCTAAACTTTTGTTGGCTCCTGCTTCATCAACGTTTTGTGTTCCTCTGCAAATCATTCTTGATCAAACTGGCTGTTTTTCTGTTGGAACCAGTACAATCTATCTGCGAAACAACATAAATCTTGAATGTATAAATGTTTGACAGTATCCTCTGCTTTTGACTACCTCTTTGTGGGAGTCGCCGTGGCGGAGCCGCTAGACGCGCGCCGCCCCGGAAAGTAAAGGCGGCTGGCGTGATACTGACCACATCAAACATCTTGTGCCGATTGACCAATCGGCACAAGATGTTTGATGTGGTCAGTATCATATATATATATATATATATATAGGTCTAGCCATATATGCCCTATACGCCTAAGGGCGTGGAAAAGGGTCCTTTGCGTTTATTTACTTCCTCTTTGTAAATGAGTAATTTGTCGACACTTTGCTGCTTTGACAATGTCACTCTCCATCTGGGAGGGAATCTTTCACTGTAAGCTCGAGCTGGTGAGAAAATCTTCATCTCTGTTGCCACCCACTGCTTTATCTGCTGTGAATTTGACAGTGACCGCTGCGACCACTTCACTGCATTTAGTACTCTTTTGTATTTTCTTTTAGAGCGACATTGTCGACCTCTGCTGATGTAGACTAATAAGAGATGCCCAACTGAGCTCTCCCCATGTCATTAGGTTTGCATAACCTAACAAGTCACGGTGTAGGTCTATGGTTGTGCTGTCCGTGAACCGCTTTCGATTGTTGGTGCAGGCAACATCATACTTCTTATCCCTGGAATGTGCACAGTTGTCACATATCGCTTAACAAAGGCTGTGTTGCGCTACGGGAACGTGCAGTTTAAATCATAAATGCCTCTCAGCGCCAACACTATCGAAAACAAAATCTCTTTCAGAACCTGGCTGCCTTGACAATGTTACACTCCTCATAGGGAGTTTCTGTAGCATAGTAAATAACCTTAATTATTGTAAAGGAAGAATTGAAACAATTAAAATAAAGACAAGTTCGTATGTGTATGGTAGCACATTTAATGTTTGATTTGTGGCAATCAGGGACACGAAATCGCAAAAATTGTGTACACATTTGGCCCCTGCTGTAAGTTTATGTGTAAAGTTTTAAAATTGTACTATTTACTTGATTAATAATTGGAGACAAGACTGAATAGCTTCATCATTCCTGGAGCATTTTTTATTAACTAGAAATCAAAGAAGGATCTACACCTAAAGTGATAATAGCAATACTTATA
This sequence comes from Candidula unifasciata, assembly GCA_905116865.2. Classification (NCBI taxonomy): domain Eukaryota; kingdom Metazoa; phylum Mollusca; class Gastropoda; order Stylommatophora; family Geomitridae; genus Candidula; species Candidula unifasciata. Next base: position 323,669 of record CAJHNH020000037.1, read on the forward strand.
GAATAAAATATAAAGAATAGGTAAACAACAATAAATATAGCGCAGTACAGATCTGATAACGCTATATGTATTAGACTACATACGGAAATCTAAATTGTATAGATTTAGAATCAACTTACGTATGTTTAATTCAATATTATTTCAAGTTTAACCTATGCCATAGCAAGCTTAAAAAACGAATCAGGACACAAGGATAAAATTAAATGCATTCAAACACTACGGAAAATGAAAATACCGATGAATTTAAGATTGGAGAAGAAATAAGAAATGTCTGGGCAATCGCCAGTATCTGACAGAGAAGGTGGCGCTATACTGGACTCATCCTGATAAAAAAATGACAAGGGAATCATCAAATATACCCTGAAATTGGAAACAGAAAGATGGAGCAAACGAAGATATCCAAGAGAGATACCCTTAAGCGATCGTTGATGAGAGAGGACAACGGTGCTGTTCTGGATTCCATTCATGACATCAAAGTAACTGCACAGAACGGAATGGAATGGACGAATATTCTACGAGCCCTATGTGACATAAAAGGGCACAGAATAAATGAGAGAAAAAAAATTTATTAACATGAGCTAGACAATTTAAAATTGCAAAAAATTATCTTTTAAATACTGTTGAATACAAAGAAATGAAGACATATTGCACAATTACTATCTTTAAAGAAGTCTTCAATATTTCTTTTATGCTGTACAATTGTTCTTGTTTACTTCGTGTGTTTGTGTGTGTGTGCGCGCGCTCATGCGCGTTTTGTGTGTTTTTAGCATGTAAAATGCAGTAAACATGTTGATTTGTTTTATAACTGTTGTCTTTATGACCATATTTCGTAATATAATGCGCTCAAGAGAAAGCAATAAAATCTAGTTTGAACAGAAAATGCAACTAAACCCTATAAATGAATAACGCTACACCAAAAATATTACTATTTTTTACAACACATACGAATGACATCTCTAGCTTTAAATTTGAGGAGCATTGTTATTGGCTGACTGCGAGTCAAAGTAAGGTTGCCAGGCATCTAAACGTGCAGCAGAGTGCTATCAGTTCCAAGCTCCTGACTCAATTGAAGACAGGAAAGTTGTGGACGACCATTATGACAATAGCCGCAGATGATGCCATAATTCGGCTTTGCAATCGCAGGATCATGTTTACAACAGATTCTCCAACTGCTACTGATTGCTTCCAAAACGTAATATACCTAAAAAAAAACTGTTCGTATAAGACTACATGAGATTGGACTTTAAGCCGATGACCTCACTGAAGACCTGTCCTCACGGCAGCAATCATCAAAATCAACTTCCTTTGGTCATTCATCATCGTCCCTGAGCAGTGGACCATCGATTGACATATGTCTGGTTTAGTGATGAGTCTTTCCATCTGTTGCAGCGTCATGATAGACGGCATAGGGTGTACCTAGCCAAAATGAACGCGTAGCTCCAAAATTGAGCTGATGAAGCTCAGTCGCACTATAGTGGAGATGCCCTAATATGTGGAATGATTAGTTACGTCAGAGACAGAGTCAACTGATTGCACATTGAAGGATATTTGAATGTGCTATGATTCGTCTGTGAAAGTCTTTGATTCCATGTCCTTCCATTTTGGGATGCTAAAAGCCTATTTTTCAAAAGGACAATTTTAGATCACATTCTATATGGCTGACCACACAGTTCCAGACTGTCAGCAACATTATCAGCCTTCCCCGACCAACCCCTTCTGCAGGCATCAGTCTAGTGAGTACCTGTGTGATAAGCTGCATGGACGTGTTTGTTGCCGAGACTGTACTTTAGCCAATCCTTGTGATCTGTTCCCGGCACTCAATGAAGAGTGGGCTGCGACCCCACAGGCCAGTCTCAGACGTGTGACTGCATCCACGCTAGTCTGATGGACGACAAAAGATGTCACACAGCCGGGAAAGCCCGTTCGCAGAAACAAAAACTATAGATGACCCAGATGGAGAAAAAAAATATGTTAATTCGTTGAACCCTACGGGATTCTTGTGTGTAATTTTAAGAATTTCGCACAATTAAATTGCAAAGATTTTGAATGTCAAAAGAGATACGTCAGTAGATATGGGCTAATTTTCTTTTCTAACAGTACAGCTTTCACGTACATCACACTATTGATATTTCAGTCATTTTGAATATTCTGACAGCTCATATAGACTAATGCTATGATGAACTTCGATATAAAATCTGCCACTGAACTGCTGTTTTTGCTTGTTACCGACTGAAATATTTATTCTTCAACTCATTAATTCAATGCTATCGACAGATTTCCTAGGAAGTAATATTGTAGTATTTATTCAATTCTCACTTGTGGTTAGCAGAACTAATAAACCTCATAAAGGCATCAATGGTCTGTGGAAATAAACTTCGTAATAGTACTGTAGCTCTAACTGTAACACTGGGGTAATACAACTCTTGGTCTCTCCTGGCACTGGCGGCCACAATTGCCCGAGCGGTGTCTTCCGGTGATGCTGGATTAACGATCCTCAACATCATGTCGGATCCAGAGTTTTGTAGTTCCTTTATGGCACTTTCTGTACCTGTTTTCGGGAAATATAACAGATGTTGATCATATTTACAATAATTAGATTAAACAATAATTAACGATAAAAGCTACACATTAATTATTTTTAATATTATTATTATTATTGTTAATGAAATCTGCCCAACCATGGCGTTTTTAGTAAGCGCTTCAGAGTGGCCCATCCTAGTCATATCCTGCAACTGGAAAGAGACATATTCACAACAGTAAGTTGACTTTAAAAAAATGGTTAAAGTGGTAAAATATGTAAAGGGAAAAGCGTTGTGTCACAGAATAAGCAGACAAGTCACTAAAGCTATTCTTGCGCCTAAAAAAAAACCGATATAAATAGTGCCTTCTGACTTGCAGGGTGTTGATCTCACCTAACAGAAGACTGGTGAATAAAAAAAGGCAAGACCTTAAAAAAAAACTTTTAGAGGACACAGCTTTGCCAAGACAAACAGCATAAAAGTGTCTAAGGTCGAGATGGTATAAGGTATGACAACATCAGTAAGTGCACTGCAGATGAATTGGATGAACCAGCAGTTGTTTATTACAGAGTGTTAGTATCAACAAATAGTTGTTAGACTGCGATCTGATAAACGTTCTGAAGCTTGGCAAAGACCCTACAAAAATGCAGAGATACCTATTAATCACCATGCAAAATACTATAGGCAACATTTTGGAGAAAATGTTTCCATTATACCGTTACATTTCTTCTTCTCCTAGTCATTTTCCCTCTTCTTTCTCTTTTTTCTTTTTCTCCTCTTTCTTCGCCCTCTTTCCTCCTCTTAGATCTGTAAATCTGATTGTTAATCTTCGCACTTTGTTTCCTTCTTGAAACTCCTTCTTCTTCGTCTTTTTTCTTTCTCTGACTTTATCTCATCTTTTTCTCTATTGTTTCTTCCTCCTCCTTTCTTGTTTGTCCTTCACCGCTCCTCTTTCTTTGTAGCCTCTTAGATCCACCACGTGGACGTCTCTGCCTTCTCAATTCATGTTTCTTTCTTTCGCTGTCTCCTACTCCCCCCTCCAGTGTATTACTGGAACAGTTAGCCTTAAGTGATTTGGTGCAGACAAAGGAACATATGTGTGTGGGTATGCCAGGTATTCTGTAATGCCCCTTCTTCAATCAGTATTAGTGTGATAGGCAGGAACAGGACAAAAATTACTGTTCAGCAGCTTGAAGATCTTAATTTAGTCTGGTAAAAAAAAAAATGACCAAGAGGCCACAGTAACAGCTTTTAGTTTTAGACAGTAAAATGGGGATAAAAATCTGGCCACTGGATATAAAAGGGCCAAATGACTAGTATTTGCCTCCTATTTGACTTCCGGACGCACCCTGTAGAGACCTACCCGGCTGTTGTAGCTCTGCACTTGGCGCTCGCCAGCATGGGTGTGGGTGACTACAGGGGAAGGCCAGTTGTCAAGCAGATTTCGAAGGCGGTGGTGCGTTTCTATATTTAGTTCTGAAATAGTAGTCTCTAATTGTTAAACAGTGTAATATGAAGGTGTGTATTCTCGCTAGGATGGCAAGTAGCTATAAGCAATCTGTTGGTCTGGTGGCACATTGAAGCCTAATGTACATGTTTAATAATATGTTTCGATTTTTGCCATCGTTGAGGTAATCTCGCTGGGCATATGGTGTCATTATCATAGTTCCTTGTTAGCTGATGATCGCTTTAGATGTAGATCACGCTGATTTTATGTTAAGTGAAAAAACCGAGGTTTAATGTAGTAATCATAGTTCCAGTTGTTGTTTTGTTGTTGTTCATATTTGGACTTGTAGTTAGTGTGCCTAGTTTAGTATGTGTTGCTTACCCGATCTAGACTTAAAACAAAAGATTCTCTGTCGGGTTGAGATACTTTTGATCTTACCCCAACCTAAACAAACTTTTTGTCTTTTTTTTTCTCTTGTTACTGAGGCAGCTTAAGGTTAGTTTTTTGCACCCATTCGCAACGTCATATTGTTAGAACTATTGCAGGTTCGGAGTCGAAAAGATTTCAAGGAGTAGAATTCCATATTATTCTTTATTGTTTTCTCTTCTCTTTCCTCCATTACAAGATACCCCGTCTGCTTTGCTTCTAGTACATTAGTAAAACTGACTTTGATTTATGCAATAATGTTTATACATTATCTATTACATACCTATATATCCTAAAGTGCACATGGTGATGACAACATTCTGTTTCAGAGCGATGAACTGACTCCGTAAGGAACCAAAAAATCCGTGTAGAGCATGTTTCGAGGCAGAGTACATCGATAAGTATGGGTGAGGGATTTTACCTGAAATGGTAGAAGAACTGTAAACCCACAAAAAAAACTTACACTTTTTTAATTGATACTGAAAAATTTAAAAGCTGTAAATAAAAATACAGGACACCTGGTGCAAAACAATGATAATACATGCATTATGCTGTAAGGTTAGCACAAATCTGACCATTAACTGAGAAATGATGTGTGAATTAACTAAAGAAAAACATATGTATATGAAAACTTGAACAGTTATCCATGCAATTACCAACGCTATATTTGTTGGCACAATCAGTATGATTGCATTGCTACACTATTGCCACTAAAACTATATAGAAGGGCAGTTTACTTGTAAACATTACACTTATATAACCAGTAACATTATTCGTCTTTAGCAATGTTATGAAAACGATATCATTCTAAGAATAGTTTTCATGAGTTTGCAGATTGTGTGTGTAAAGCTGGGGTGACCATCCCTAACTCAGCGCGTCCACCGGTAGCAGATCGTGGAACGGCCTCTAGATATAGAGGTTAAGTGAATACCCAAAAAGCAGCCGTGGACAAACTGGCTGTGGGCACAGAGGGAGAGGCGAGATTTACGGGTCGGTTTTGAAATCCTTAAAAAATACCTCATATGCTTGTTGACATGCCTGCCAATCGGGCTGGTGCCCTATAATCCCTTTCCCCGGGTAGGTTGAATCCGTTGGCTTTGGAGAGCAGTTCATCTAGGAAACGGCAAACTTCGAATATAACCCCCTCCCTCCAAGTTCAAGTTGAGCCAACATACCAAGGAACTGGATGGCCACAGATGAGCTGGCTGTGAACGTTGGACGTCTGGCGGGCGTGCAGGCGGCACCAGGCGTATGGACTCCAACGGGACATCCCCTGCCTCTTTCCTAGCAGGCAGGCAATACTAAGGTGACTGGTCATTTCCCGCAGTACTTTTTTTCGCTTATGCATTATGCATAGAAATCGTCGCCGTAGTTACGGAGCACGTGCTCTGCGCTTGACACCTTTTTCAGCACTAGGTAAAGAGAGAGTGAGGAGTAGACGACGACGAGGAAATTGGGAGAGAAGGGCATAGCAATAAAAAGGTCGGTGCTAGGAGAACAAGACGAAAAGCGGGGAGATTAGGCTTCAATCATGTAAGAGTAGAATACTGAAACTGTCGGAGTGGTAGGCAGAGAGGTCCTGTACTGGAGACAGTGATTTTTTTATTTTGATGTCATCATGCTCCAGGAGCTAAATACAGACATATGCCATTGTCCTGGGTACGTTAGTTATATAAACCCTGTTGGACAGGAAGGACATGGGCAAAGTCTGGTGGTGAGGGAAGGTGTGAAGTATGTGGTGCTTGACTTGAGCCAGTTAAATCATAGTAGAAGAGAGGTGCAGGGGATACAGGTGGAGATTGGTGGTTTCAGTTGGAACCCTAAATATATATATATATATACATGTATTCCACGGTAGACTGTTTTGTCAGAAGGTAACAAAAGGGTTGGCTCAAGGAACAGGAGGAGTTATTAGGTGGGGATTTCAACGCGAAGAACAGAGAATGGGACAGCAGCGGAGAAAACCGACAGGGAATTGCCCCTTCAAAGGCCATCGTTGACACCGATTTGGTCTTCATCAATGATCCTATGCCAACTAGATTGGCAATGAGGTCTGGTGATGCAGTCACAGCCATTGACTTGACATTTGTCTCCCAGTCGTCAGTTTTAGATGTTAAATGGACTGTTCTGAATGACCATGGGGGTGATAACCTATCATGTTCAGTCCTGATTTCTAAACCCAGTAAGGTTTAGGCTGTCAGAGCACGCAAGACCTTCCGGTTTAAGCGGACCAACAACCTACTTGGACGCCTCAGACAGAGAGCATGCAACAGGACTGCCAGAACTAATTGTCTACAGACCCCATGGTGGACTTTAGAAGAAAAACAGGCGTGAAAGGCAACGAGAGCTGCATACACCCCCAAGCTCAAGAGAGGAAGTGGGGATGGCGGAGAATGTGAAAAAAAGATAAGGTAGAGGTTTTAAAGCGCTGTGCTGCAGAGACAAAAAGTGAAAAGTAGCTAACTCTTGTGAATGCTATGGGAGGCGATAAAACACTGGGGAAATTCTGGAAACTGAAAAAGCAGATGCAAAGAAAAGCTCGGTCTATGGCAGTGGGAACAATTGGTAGAAACTATGGTGTGCGTATAACATCAGGCAAGGAGAAACAGGAGGCTTTTCTCTATAGGTTTATAGCTCAGACAGATCATTTTGATGTAGACATCAGGGAAGTAGTTAGAGAGGAGTTATCTGGCACCATAATGAATTCTGAAGACATGATACGAGTAGAAGATATCAAACAAATTTTGAAAAGAGCAAAAGACAGTGCACCAGGGCCTGATGGGATTGGTATGGCCACAAGAAGGTTTTGTGAGCTATGTAGACTTGGCAGAGATGACCGACTGCTTTAACCGGAGCATCGGTACCGCAGGCCTGGATGCACAGCTATCTAATCTCACTTTCAAAACCATTTAAGGATCATCACTTTACAAATCACACTTAGGAAGGGTCCCTGTAATGCTGTGAAGCTACAGGCCAGGAAAGAACACATAGGCAAATGCAGACACTTTTGCTTTTGGCGTCTATTAGGGGTTTCAGAACAGGCAGGAAACTATGGCGGGAGCTCTGGATCTCGAGGATGCTTATAACACAGTAAGATTTGACATTTTAATGTCCGCATTAAAGGAGAAGAAGGTCAGTCCCTCGCTGGTGAATTGGGTTCAAGATGTCCTGTATTCGTGTTCGACTGGGCTCATGGACCTCAGAACCTTGCAGTTTAGGCCCAGGAATGCCCAGGAATGCCATCTCGTTTGAATTTTGAATTAGGAATCGTCATAACAGCACTCGGGACACTCCCATTAGTGCTCAGTCCCCTTCTCCAGCAGTAATTCGATGGTACCAGTCACCGTCTGATTATATATCTGTCTCATCCTTTCCCTTAGTGTTGAGCGGCGGTCAGATCCCCTGGCAGCTCTTCGTAGCACCATTCTCTTTAGACAGTATTCATCTATCTGCGCATCAGAACTGTTCACCCGTTGCCAAAGAGCCCTCACAATATCTAACTTATACATCAATTCACCACCAAGTGGCGCAGAACAAGCCAGTCTATCTGTCTGTTTATTTCCCAACACACCGACATAATCTGGAGAATATATTCAAAGGATGCTAACTACCTGGGACCTCTGAAAGGATGCTTGCAACTCTGCACGAAACATGCTTATTTTCCCCTGGTAAAACATGCTCTGTAAGTCAGTTACAATCACGGCATATGTGTACAGGTCATTCTCAATCTAGCGACAGGCAGTAGAGACTGCCTCCGTCTCCATTCTACCACTAGACGCTGTGATATCAAATGCAAGGCTTTGTTGCACTAGGCGACGTCCATTTGTCTGGTCTATGAAACCCTATGCACTTCGTATTCAGCTTAACACAGAGCCATATGTACAGGTACATCAATTGAGCTGTAATTGTCATGAATCATGTGTTGAACTTCTGATTCTGCAGTCTTTGCAATCACGACCCAAGTGATTAAAATCCTACACGTCTGAAACTTGTTCGGACACCTTGGCCCACTCCTCTCCTGACCTAAAAATGATCAAGCTTACACACATGTTCAATTCTTGCCATCTCGCCTTGGGTCTTTATCGTGTATACGAGCAAAATTGCAAGCCTAGAAACACCTTGCTTTGGAAGAATACTGAATTGTGCAGATGATTTACTTGCATATGGGCAGGGGAAAGAGAGGGAACAAACAGCCCAGCAGCTGCAAGCGAGAGTAGACAAAGTGACTGAGTGATGTACACAAATGAGGGCTGTCATCCACCTGGGAAAAAGCTATGGTTTTGTGGTATTTTCTGGACAACAGGATCGTTAGGGTTGATGCCCCGGGTCTTACGATAAATGGTAGAAAAGTCAAAAGAGAGAGAAAACTAAAGCATCTAATAATTACATTTGACAAGAGTCCGTTCTTTACAGACAATGTGGAGAGTGTTGTGCCAAGATGCAAAAAAAAAATAATAATAATAATAATAAAAATAATAACTCAGTGCACTTAAGAATATAGCTGCAAATGACATGGAGCAGATAATGTTTTTCACACTATATCAGCACCTAATCCTGTCAGTGATTGATAATGGCCTAGGACTGAGTCAGATGGATAAACGCATATAGCGCATATAGATGTCAATTTTGTTAACCAAATATAAGAGTAGGAGATAGATTGTTGACGCGTTTACTAGAAACAACATGATTGCTATACAGAGCTGTTTTTCGGCGATTCAAGAAGGGACAATGAGCCTAGAATGCAGAGACTGGACAGTAGGTGCCACAGAGGTGGACATTCGGCAATTAATTCAATATAATGCTCGCTCAGAGGATCTAATGATTCAAACAGACGGTTTAGTGTCAAGAAGCAAAAGAGGTTTCTTAGCGAAAGTTAATGGCTGGCGTTTGGAGCAGGAGAGCCTAGTATATGATACAACATCCATCTCAAGAATAGAGGTGGGGGTGGTCACCTCAGCTTTCCGCCGGCTGTAGTACGCACACACACACACATATCATGACTAACTGACTCAGAAACCATGCTGAGAAAGGTCAGGACAGGCATGCTTAGTGCAGAGTGGCATGCTTCACTGCGGAGGACAAGGGTGAGGACTATTGTCTGGATTTTTTTCTTGAGATATGCAGGTGTGCTGGAAAATGAACAACAGGCGGACAGACTAGCTGGCTCTGACAGCTTAGTGGAATACTTATGTTTGATAAGGCAGACTTGGTTAGGACCTTGTTGGAGAGCGTATACAGTTCGTAGGAGCAAATTGATCATCACAGACTGGTGACAGTTATGCAGCGGGCATTGATGAGGGGTTTTGGCCGATTCTCGAGGCTCAGAGGGAAGGCAAGACGGACGTTTAATCAGAATACTACTGGCACTATTATTACTGGAACTCTGCACTGGCTGCTGAAGATGGGAACGGAGCGCTTATGGGAATGCGCTGAGTGCTGTGATGTCGGTTCCTGGATCAACTCAACTCACCTCATACCAGATTTTGTTTCTTGTTGTGTCAGACACGGTACAGATGGTGACTGCATGTTCTCAAAATAATTGCTCTGGGCAAAACCATTGTTATTTTAGTTGTATAAAGCAAACCCACGACCTTTTAACTAAAATCTCCCTCTCTTTCTACCGCCTTCAGATGTTAGTATACCATACACAACTTAAGAGGACTCCAGTACAATTTACTCCTTTTTTTGCAGGTTCTGCTTAGAGCAGCTTCAGTGGTTACGAGTCTATTATTTAAGCATATTTAAAACTGTTGTTTGTTATTCACTTTCGCTTTCTCTACAAGCCATCTTTCATGCTGCATGTGTCGACATGTGGTAGAATGTTTAGCTAAAAGATGAATATAACTATTACTTCTAAAGAACTACAGGTATGCCCTACTGCTTGTCAATTTTGTTAACCAAATATAACAGTAGGAGATAGATTTTTGACGCGTTTACCAGAAACAACATGATTGCTATACAGAGCTGTTTTTCGGCGATTCAAGAAGGGACAAACATGCCTATGTTGAAATTCTTTATGTTGTGTTTCTTCTTGTCACTTTTTTTTCATTTTAATTCTCAGAAGGCGATTAATATGCTCATCGCGTTCCTCAGAATTATCAGTCACAGGGACGGACTTCTTTTATAAATCAGGAGTGTTTGTAATGATGTGACGACACTTGGAGTCTAAAAACACTGATACAGATGTGTCAAAACAGTTCGACAGCCGATGGTAAACATAGCTTTATCTTGCTGCTGTCTGTAATCCGGCACATTTGACGAACCAAGAAGGTCTTTAAAATAATGAAAACATTGCATATAATGTAGGTGCTATGAGTAGACATTATCAGTTATGTTTGTTACGTTAGAATAATTTCAGTGCAGATTTCTAAAAGAATTTCTTTCCTTTCCTCCACGTTCACACCCATAGCCTTATGTTTATGTTTCCTAGACTATTTTAAAAAAGTGTACCATCTGATATCATATAGTACTAATATAGTACTAATATAGTTTTTGATAGTAGTGTTGATGGACAATGATGCACGATGCCAAATTTATTTATCGTCATAGTAAATCGTGTTTGACTGTGCACACGCACTGGCCGTCCGTCGGTCACCAACACAGAGGTCCCACTAACTTATATTAAACGTGTGTGTGCAACTCCAGTATAGCCAGCCAACCCAGGAAAGACAAATACATTTTGGAGACGCTCGATGTTTCGACTAAAATGTACAAATATCAGAGCTATAGCGTAAACAGGCATAACACAGTGACAAACGATAAACAAACAGGAGGATACTTCATTAACGTGTGTTCTGTATGCAATATTATGTACACAATGTTTACCACACACAGGCATGAAAAGTAACAATAAACATTTATTTTTTCTGGTCAGCGCAGTATTTTGTTGAGGTTATCCTGTTTTGCAATTCACACTAATGCTAATGGAAAGGAAATGCAGTCGAGCAACTCACCTAATAAACTATTTATAACCACAATGCTACCTTCATGTTCTATCAGTTCAGACATAGCATATGTTGCCAGATACACGTACGAGCTGAAAGCAGAAAAGAAAATAGACGGTATGTGATCAGCCACTTACCTCAATTTAGCCAGTTTTTAGTGTTCAAATATGATAAATCATGCACTTCTTTAGGGCTGCCACTGCTACCTTTTCTCTAAAAGGATAATAAAACTATTCAGATATAGAGAACATGTCCTGCTAACCCTCTAGCCGACAGATAAGCTTGTTATTGTTGTTTTATTTTTGTTATTTATATCATGATGTCTTTAGGCAGTTGTCTGTATAATTGCTTTAGTGCTATTTGCCCCTTCATTGTATGTAGACAGAGGGTAGGTAAGGAAAGTTGTACTCCACAAGGACATCCTACAAGCGTTGAACACCCAGTGATAAAGTGATACCATGTGGATGAGGATCACCCGTGGAGAGGTCCTGGAAATTCCGTTCACCTGTTGGGCCATATATAAGGCCCGGCTATATTTAGGGCTTTTAGATTGGCTAATAAACAGCATCCTGTCTCGGAAGCTGAAATATTTGGTCAAATCAAGCACCAGGACGGACTGGAACAAATTATAGCAGAAGGCATGGTACCAGAAAGGAGGGGCAGGGGCCGACAAACACGAAGATGGGCACAGGATAAAAGTGACTCCTTGAGTATGAAAGGGCATGAGGCGGGAGAGCTGGCGGGAAACCAATTTTTTTTTTCAGGCATACCATGATGAGAGCTACGTTCTGCAAAGGATCTGCTACATGATGATTATGATATTTAGGGCCACAGGCAATGCCTGATGTGGTGCTGCAAAATAATATCAAATTGCGCATCCCACAAGGGGACACAACTTCATTATGTAGACATCATAATTTAGGATAGAGAAACATATTAACAAACAAACAAACAAACAAACAAACAAAAAACCTGTTATCAAAGTGACATTGCTCTTTGTGTGGAAAATGATTAACCCCTACCTTTGAACTTGCTAAAGGGAAGACATCAGTCAATTCTTTACTCCTTTCGAGTTTCGTGGTTATGTCCCTTTGCATTTAAAAAGGAAGGTTTTCCGGTTTTAGTCATTTAGTGACTAGAGCATTTTTTTTATGTCACTATTTTATTTTGTGGACATGGCGTCATCAAAGAAGCAGAAACTTTACGTCTGCAAGATTGTACGGTGGTCTATGGGTTGGATTCCCTTGATATTTATAAAAATTACCCAAGATTCAACAATTTCTTTTGCTATTTCTGCTCTTTTTAAGGACACATTTTTTTAAAACGAAATTTAAAAAAAAAGTCATTTATTTTTAAAATGTGTACGCAGTGAAATGGTTAACGAAGTGAAGATTAAGAGTAGCTCTGCTTATGTAATTCTGGCTGAAGCTCAAAATTGTGTTTCTTACAAAAACAAATAACAGGTAACTATAGGAGAAATACATGTATTCATATGATTATATGTCACGTAAATGAGTACAGGCCTAAACAAATGGGTAAATACTATCACGTACCACGGGTTTCAGCCTGTGGATGATCAATGTATGTGTGTGTGTGTGTGTGCGCGCGCGGGCGCGCATGTGTGCAAAGGTAAAAAAAAAATAAAAGCAAAAGAAGAAGAGACACAATAGGTAAAGAGAGAGAGAGAGAGAGAGAGAGAGAGAGAGAGAGAAAGAGATGATAAACAAAAAGTAATCTAATAAGAAGAGGATGTGAAAAAAGAGCCATAGCTGCACTCAACCAGATGACGTATATTGTCCATCGATACTGCAAAGAATTAAATACGGAAAGTTTTTGCGCGTTGGCTCAGAGTAAGCAATGGCTCAATGAAATAGAGGAGTTACCAGGTGATAGATTACTCATATGTGGGGATTTCAACAAGAGGAACAGCAGTGGAGAAAACCGACAGGGAATTGCTCTTGGAG
>CAJHNH020000038.1:0-110000 GCA_905116865.2 Candidula unifasciata
GACGAGCGTAAAATTCACCACAATTTGTTAACGATGCTAAAACGGCACATATTTCCTAGATTTGTGCTATCTACCATGGAATCAAGGTCGAAGGGTTGCGATATCTATAATACCGAGCCGAAAGGGTTTATAACTCATCGTTCCTGTATAGATTATTTATAAATTAAAATTTAACTTTAAAACAGCGCTGCAAGCTTGTTGTGGAGAGTGATCTGGTCTCCTCTGTGCCTTGCCCCAAATCAGACCAAAAATTGCAGATATCGAGACACAACAATGTCAACCATCACATTGGTATTTTGTTTTTCACACTTTGATTTGTCAGGATGTTTTCGTTTCTTCTCCAAGTTCTTGTGAATAGTGATAGGATTTTTCGTTTTCTCCTAAACTTTTTTGTCTTTCTGTTATGAAGTTGGGTTGGGGTGGGGATGATGGCGTAGGGGTCTTGCCAAATATAAAATGGAGCGCCACCTGAAAAAAAATATTGAAAACCACCTGTGTTGTAGTATTAAAACCCACCCACCGCCCCCCCCCCCCCCACTGACCCCCCTCCTACCCAACCACAAATCCGTGAAAAAGAAAAAGAAATCTTTGCACCTACATAGAATTTGATAGCTTAAACACTAAACACAGGGTAAACCTTCTGTTCAGAGTTTCTAACCAGCAACCTGCTTGCAGTGATAAATGGAGGTGCCTGTGCTACAAACACTGGACCTGTGCTACATACAACTTTTTAGCATCGCCGATTGGTTCAGCACTTGAATGCTAGCTGAGTATAACATGAATACACCCACCCACGGATGAATGTGTCCGTGCTTTCATCAGATCGCCTGAAATAAAATAAACAAAAGTGTGTTTATATTTCGAGATATTCTCTTTCATACACAAGTAGCTCTTGGCAAAAAAGTTGTTAGTTAGTCCATAGGTTTGCATAGCCCTCGGCGTAGAAGTTGTTGTTGTTGTTCTTTTTTTTCTTCTTCTGTTTCTTCTTCTTCTTCTTCTTCTTCTTCTTCTTCTTCTTCTTCTTCTTCTTCTTCTTCTTCTTCTTCTTCTTCTTCTTCTTCTTCTTCTTCTTCTTCTTCTTCTTCTTCTTCGCTGTTTTCTCCTCCTCCTCCCCCACTTCCACCTCCATGCATTCATTTACAATGAGAAGAATGCATGGATATCGGTGTGATGCTAACCAGATAATCAAATCCAGTTCCATTGTGTCAATTAAAAATGGGATTTGTATTAAGCTCCAAATATGCCACAGGTCTGTATGTACCAGTGTTGCTGCGATTGGAATGCTAAAGCTTCCAGACACATGGGTATGTCGCGTTGACGAACGCAAGTGTTAATTAGGTGACTTAAGTTCTCTCGCATTTTCGAAGAAATCGTCGGGTGAGGTAGTACTTGTTAGTCGATGATAGAAACTATAGTGCGTTTCAAAAGTCGTGGCCTCAGACTTTAACAAATATTTCAAAGATTGCTGTATGGGATCAACATGATTTCTTTTCATGTGGCTTTTGATTTCCCACGTCCTAATGATTTTATAATTTACACTTTCACAGTGGCTGCTGTTTTCTTAAAGCGCGAATTGCTTTGATCTCTGTTTGACTAATAATTTGTCTATCCCTAAAAAAAAAAAAAAAACATAATATACAGTAAATGACACGTGCCTGGTGATTATTTGGACATCAGTTCACATTTGCGGGGAGGCATGGTGATTATTTTGATAGCCTACCCCACATACTGAAAAAATTGTTGCATATAACTTACAGGAGATTAATACGTATATGAAACAAGAGCAGTTTGATATTTTGAAAAAATTATGTTACTTGATTTACTGTAAGCATGCTGATTGTTTGCTTTGAATCAGTGTCAGTTTTTTAAACACATAAACCGAAATAAAGGCAAAATGAAAACTATATGATTGTTTTCATAATATTTTTTATTTCACAAGGACTCGATTTATAATAGGTTGCACGCCAATTGTGCAATAACTTACACCGAAGGGTTACCGAGTGTTACAGATTTTAAGAGTTAAGCACGACTTCTGGAAGGTACTATAATAGAACATTACACGGCGTACGTCATTTACATTTCTGCTACATTCTATATTGATCAGCCCACCCCCCCCCCCCTTCTTACTTCCTTTTTTTTTTCAAAACCCTTTTTTAGTCATTAGGTGTGTTTGTGTGTGTATGTGTGTTTATGTGTGTGTATGTGTGTGTATGTGTGTGTGTGTATATGTGTGTGTGTTTGTGTGTGTATGTGTGTGTTGTGTGTGAGTATGTGTGTTTGTGTGTGTGTGTGTGTGTATGTGTGTGTGTGTGTGTGTACAACGATCTATATCCATTTTGGTATTTGTTTGCAATTCTCGACATTGACAAGTGGGGGGAGGAGGGTAGGAAGGGAGGGATTGGTTGCTTGATTATGAGGATTCATGGCTGCATGGTTAGTGGTTCAACTACGATCTATCTTTTGCATCCTCATGGCTTTTCTTCTTTAACTGCTATCTGTCCTTTGCGATTATTTCATTATCATGGATGGAATCTAGCCCAGCGTCGTTGGCTTCTCTCATCAGATTTCCTTTCAGTGTTTCTTTCGGACATTCTTTTTTTCTTATCAACCCATTTCCCCCATTTTAGTGCCAGTTTGGTGATTCTCTTTTTGTTTCTCCTTCCCTGGCTGACGCTCATTTATATCAAGACTTCTTTGTCTTATAGCACATTCCGGTAGATATTGTGAGGGCCCTTTGGGAGCGAGTGAACAGTGCGGAGGCGCAGATAGATCATTACGTTTTAAGGAGAATGGTGCTCCGAGGCGTTACCAGAGGATCTGACCGATGCTCAACACTTAGGCGAGGGATGAGACGGATATACAATCAAATGGTTACTTATACCATAGGAACTGGATTTCTTCGCTTGCTGCTGAAAATGGGTACGGAGCACTCAAGAGAGTGTCCCGAATGCTGTAATGTCGATTCTTAATTCAACATTCAACATTCTGGTTGTCCAGACATTGCTTTTTTTTCACCTTTCTTAAATTCAGCTGAGTTATGAGTTAAAAACCGACATCAGAGCAATTGGTCGGAACACTCCCATAAGCGCTCCGTCGCCACCTTCAGCAGCAAACGCAGAGTTCCAATTCTGATATTACCAGTAACCGCCCGATTATTTGTCCGTCATTCCCTTTCCCCTCAGCCTTGAGCGTCGGTCAAATCATTACAAGCTGTAACGTTCTCTTCAAACTATTTCCTTCGTTTTCTTTTTTCTAATGTACTTAATTTTCGACCAAAGCCTTTACCAATGAGTTAAATATGCTATATTGGCAAATACACACTGTCCAAGAAAACAGCCATGTCAAAAACATGTTCTGAGTTTTCAATGGTAAGGATTTTAGGCTGATAACTGTATCGATCTTGCGCTGACTTGATGCCACACGTAGAAAGTCGTCTGTAAGCCTGGAGTTTGTATGGCTTGGATTGTGCAGCTGAAATGACATTTGATATTTCTGATATAGATTGTTAGAAAAAAAAAAAAAAGAGTAACATTTTAGAGATTACTCATGGTTGCATGCCGACTGTTGCAGGTAGGCACAAGGTGCTGCAGGCGAAGTCATATCTTAGGGTAGCTGCAGACACAGACCACCCTTTGCATGAAGCTCTGGGTGCAGTTAAGGGTCAGCGGCTGATAAGAGGGAAGTCATGGAAGGCTCAGACAGAAGACACAATCAGACAGGTTTGCATCCTTGAGAACAATAGGCGAGGGGAGGAGTGGGTCAAAGTGCCACCTGAACAGTCAGACTTGTGTAGGGTCATAATCACACTGAACCGGGAATGCAGAGACTGGCCAGCAGGTGCTACAGAGATTGAAATTCCGCAATTAATTCAAGATAGTGCTCGCTCAGAGGATTTGATCATTTAAACATACGGTTCAGTGTCAAGAGGCAAAAAAAGTTCTTGGGGTTTCTTAGCAAAAGTTAATGGTCGACGTTTGGTGCAGGAGAGCCTAGCAAATGATACAACAACATCCAGCTTAAGGATGGAGATGGAGGCGGTCACTGCAGCTTTCCGCTGGCTAGAGGAGACGACACTCACACACATCGTGATTGTAACTGACTCAGAAAGCATGCTGAGGAAGATCAGGACAGGCATGCTTCGTGCAGAGTGGCATGCTTCGTTGCGGAGGACACGGATGAGGAGTGTTGTCTGAATTTTTTCACCAAGGCACGCCGGTGTGTTGGAAAATGAACAGACGGACACACTGACTGGCTCTGCAAAACTTGGTTGAATACTGATACATGAAAAAACAGACGTGGTTAGGGCCTTGTCGGAGAGCGTGTACAGTTCGGAGGAGCAGATGGATCACCACAGTCTGGTGAGATTGGTGCAGGGGGGAGTGACGAAAGGTTCCGGCAGATGCTCGAGGCTTAGAGGAAAGGCAAGACGGACGTTTAATCATAATGCTACTGGCACCATTAGTATCAGAACTTTTCGTTGGCTGCTGAAGATGGGGACAGAGGGTTAATGGGAATGCCCCAGGTGCTGTGATGTCGGTTCTGGAATCAAATCAAATCAAATCAAAATCATGGTTGCCTTGTAGTATGAAGTCGCCATCAGTAACTGTATATCTGAGGCGGTTCTCGGTAGCTGTTTTAACTGATACTATTTTTGTAGTAACTTTATTTTGAACTTGTTTCAGATTGAGAGATGTTACGGTAACTTTATATCTGAGGTTGTCCCCCATTATTCTTACTGTGTGTGCTAAGAGTGCATGCTCTGTGTTAAAAGACAGAAGAGGTTTATACAAAAGCGAAGGGAAGACAATTAGTGTAACGAGTCTGGCATGTGATACCACAACATTGTATTTGAGAATAAAGGTAGAGGCAATCACTGACGCCTTTGGCCGGCTTGAGAACCAATTGCACACATCGGCCATGATTATAACACACTTAAGCACGCTGATAAAAATAGGAAACAAGTATGTTCCGTACAGAGTTGAAAGTATCGCTTCGGAGGTGCCTGATAGTTAACGTTTTCTTGGATATTTTCTTTAGGGTAGGCGTGTGTCTTGGAAAACGAATAGACAGACTGACATGAAGTCAGGGAGACAGGCATATGCATACATACATACATACTTACACACACATACATGCGTACATACATTATACATGCATACATGCACGCATACATACATACTTACATCCATACTATATATATATATATATATATATATATATATTATAATATATATATATATAGATATAATATATATAATATATATATATATATATATATATATATATATATATATATATATATATATATATATATATATATATATATACATGCATGCATGCGTACATACATAAAACATACATACATCCATACATATATATATACTTGCAAATATACATGAATGACTACATACATACATACATGCATACATGCATACATACATACACACATACATACATACATACATACATACATACATGCACGCATGCACGCACGCACGCACGCACTCACGCACGCACGCACACATACATACATACATACATACATACATACATACATACATACATACATACATACATACATACACACACACACACATACATACATACATACATACATACATACATACATACATACATACATACATACATACATACATACATACATACATACATACATACATACATACATACATACATACATACATACATACATACATACATACATACATACATACATACATACATACATACATACATACATACATACATACATACATACATACATACATACATACATACATACATACATACATGCATGCATGTGTCTGTGCATGCATGCATGCATACATACATACATACATACATACATACATACATACATACATACATACATACATACATACATACATACATACATACATACATACATACATACATACATACATACATACATACACATACATACATACATACATACATACAGACATACATACAACATACATACACACACACACACACACACACACACACACACACACACACACACACACACACACACACATACATACATAATACCTGTACATACATACATACATACAGAAATACATACATACATACATACATACATACATACATACATACATACATACATACATACATACATACATAATACCTACATACATACATACATACATTACATACATACATACATACATACATACATACATACATACATACATACATACATACATAACATACATAATACATACATACATACATACATACATACATACATACATACATACATACATACATACATACATACATACATACATACATACATACATACATACATACATACATACATACATACATACATACATACATACATACATACATACATACATACATACATAAATACATACATACATACATACATACATACATACATACTACATACATACATACATACATACATACATACATACATACATACATACATACATACATACAAACACACATACATACATACATACATACATACATACATACATACACACACACACACACACACACACACACACACACACACACACACACACACACACACACACACACACACACACACACACGTACGTACGTACGTACATACAGACAGACAGACAGACAGACAGACAGACAGACAGACAGACAGACAGACAGACAGACAGACAGACAGACAGACAGACAGACAGACAGACAGACAGACAGACAGACAGACAGACAGACAGACAGACAGACAGACACACGTACGTACATACATACATAAATACATAAATACAGACAGACAGACAGACAGACAGACAGACAGACAGACAGACAGACAGACAGACGTATCGAAAGTCGCAAAGGCTTCCAGAGAACATAAATTGGTCGCATGGAACGTTGAAAGAGATGCAGGGAAAAAGCGGTACGATGGTGGGCGCCCGCACACACACACGCACGCACACACACACGCACGCACACACGCACACACACACACACACACACACACACACACTCACAATTATACACCTTAAGCATGTGTTGGGGAAGATGGCGAAGGACTGAGTTTCTCAGAGGCTGGCTGGTATGAAAGCGACGTTTGGTAAAGGACCTGCTATTTCATGATGATTGCCCAGAGACTTATAGTTATAGACATTGCCTGAGCAGGAAAGGTAGCAAGTGAGTGTAGTTAGTAACCACCTATTGATACTATGTATTCCCCTAGAATATGTGCTGGCTGGTCACTTTACATCCCAGCAGCTAAATATTTTACAGGACATGTGTTTTACATGGCGCAAAATACATTTTACATGGGGCAACATACATTTTACATGGGACAACATATATTTTATATGCGGTAACATACATTTTACATGGGGCAACATACATTTTACATGTGGCAACAAGCATTTTACATGCGGTAACATACATTTTACATGGGACAACGTGCATTGTACATGTTATAGCGTGCATTTTACACGGGGCAACCAACGTGCAATTTACATAACACAACATGCGTTTTACATAGGGCAACGTGCACTTTACACGAGGCAATGTGTATTATATATGAGACAACGTACATTTTACATTGGACAAAGTGCATTTTAATTGGGACAACGTGCAGGGACAGCGTGCATTTTACATGGGAGAGCGTGTATTTTACATAAAGCAACATGCATTTTAAATAGAGCAACATGCAGTGTTAATAGGGAAAATGTGCATTTCAAAGGGCAACATACCTGTTTCGTAGAGTAACAAGCACTTTACATACGACAATATGCATTCTTTTTTTCTTTAGGCAACATTTATTTAACATAGAAAATTTGTAGTTTACATAGCTTGTAAATTATTAATGTAGCAGAATCAATATTCAGAACCTAGTTTTTTTTTTCCTTTTCTTGTTTTTAAAAACAGTAAAAAAAAAAAAAAAAAACAGACCTTTCGTTAAAAAAAAAAAAAAAATGACGAAGGGTTTGACACTTCAGTGGCATTTGACATAAACAGGATATTACATGTCTGATGTTAAAAAAAAAAAAAACCTGTTTTTCCGCTGCATGGAAACAGCTCGTTCCACTGTTTATCGCTGCTTCGTTATGGCAGCCGAGCTTTAACAACCGAGAAGCTCGTTAATCGTTTAATTATTTTATGTTATCTGTGTCTTGTCTAAGCGAAGAACTGGAAAATTGGCTAATTATACAAGGGTGGGAACGTACGGGGAGAGCGGGGGTGGGGGAAGGGGGGCGGGTAACGTTTGCCTTGGCTTGCTTTGCGGGGAAAAATCGTCACGTTCAACCAGCATCCTCACAGGGGGAGCTTAAGGTTATAATTGTGACAAAGTTATGTGCACTACACAAAATGGCTTAGAATTGCTAGCCACTAAGTAGCTCTGAAAAGAACTCTTGTAGTGTTGATGCGATTAAAGTAGGTTAGTTGCGTATCCTTTACAGGACGTTGCAGAACCAACCCCAATAGCCCCTGGCTGTTGTGCTGTTTCTCATGGCAAATTTATGTCCAGTAGTTTGCCATTGCTTCCTGGACGGTCGGCTTTCTTGATACCACTGTCGAAACCAACGCAAGGAGCATGACCGGCAGCTGGGATCGAACCCAGCATCCCTGCATTACGAAGCGTTCGCATCGACTTAGCCACAGAGCCGACGATTAAAGTAGATAGACCCGAATACTGTCCCGATCGGCGACGAAGTCGACTACCGAGCAGCCAATGAGCCACCCGGTCGCCAAAGACGCTCAAGTAGAGGTCGAGTTGAAAAAAAAAATAAAGATAGGGGTCGGAGAGTGAGGAATGGGAGGTTAAGACTAATCTACTGTTTTTACTTTGAAACACATGCCATGTTTGAAATAATGTTTAAGATACATAATACAAGATATGTAGAAGTTCTACAAAAGGGAAGATTTTATTTGCATATCAATAAAATACACTAACAAACGGCATCATCTGTAATAACACAAACACAAATACTTGCAACGCACCACATGCAAACACTACACTATACAAACACGAATACCTACAATGCAGCACATGCAAACACTACACTATACAAACACAAATACCTACAATGCAGCACATGCAAACACTACACTATACAAACACAAATACCTACAATGCACCACATGCAAACACTACACTATACAAACACAAATACCTACAATGCAGCACAGGCAAACACTGCACTATTCAAACACATATGGAAAAAAGCCTCAGATCTTTAGAATACAACATAATTAATGTTTTGCTTATGTATAATGATAATTTTGATACGTGTACGATTAAATTTAATTTGCAACATGTGTGGATTTGCAAAAGCATACACAATACTTACAAACGGCAACATATGTAAACAGACGTACAAATACCTACAACGTGTTACATGCAAACTGTATACTGCACACACATGTATTATATGTTACATTAAAAAAATATTTACAATAAATGAAAAAAAAAAAAAAAAAAACGACTGTTGGAGAAACTTGCAGAAGATGGTTTAGGGTCTGAGCTAAATGCTGTGTCTTGTTTCTGCTTCATGCGGCATTGTTAGTTCTTTGCCATTTCGTGACGAAAACTAAAATAGAAACAATAATGTGTATAATGATCATCGTCATCATGTGCGCTGCTAACTGGCATAGGCGCTCATGCATCTCCACAGATCACGATCTCTGGTTGACTGAAACAGCTCTCTTGATGATATCCCTCCATGCCATCGTTTCAGCCCATCCACAATCATCTCTCTTGGTCTGCTTCTACCCCTTTTCCCACTGATCTTCCCAGTTGTCACGATGTTCTCCAATGTTCTCTTCTCAGAGAACAGGGTTAGTCTCTTTCCTATTGTTGAATATAGAGATATACTTTTGTTAGCTTCTCTCAAGCAATCGTTGTTAGTTACTCTGGCCGTCCAAAGTATTCGTAACATCTGGAAAAAAAACAATGATAACAATAATAATAGTTTTACTACTACTATTACTACCCCTCCAAGGACTGAGGCTGCTACTACTATTAATACTACAGTAACTATCACAGCTACCACTTCACTAATACCAATGCAGTCACTTCCTATTTCTTCATTGTCCGCCCTGACTCCAGTAGCTGAGCTTTGACTCTCAACAACTAAAACAAGTCACTAAAACCATGTCTATCCTATCTTTTCCACTTCACCCTTTTGTAGCATTTTCTGTGTGCTTCGTCTACCGTTATCACTTTGATTTTGTAAATTCCTGTGCAAAGACATTATAGTCATATTGTTATCAAGTTTTCTCAGTGTGTGTTCTATCCAGCGCCGGCGTCTTTTCCTCAGCATTTGATTCTCTGGAATCTGTTGAGGTCTTTCCCAAAGCAAACTCCTCATCGAGGATCCGAGGACTATGGGTTCAAATCTGCATTTAGCCAGAATTTTTGTTTTCAAAACGTGACCTTGGCTCCCAGGTCTGAATTAGGTACCAGGTCAAGCCCTCGGATGTAAAGGCGGTCCACCCGATGTTGATTACATCCCACACTGAGGCCTATACACATATGAGCATAGCCTAATATGCCCGCTGGCCCACTGGCCTGTAAGGGGACCTCTTATCACTCATTGTTCCTGTTTGACACGAGCCTTAGAAATATCAACTCGACAAACTAGCACGCAATAGACAACAGAAAAACTACATACTTCTCACTTCACTTTGAATATTAAAAAATTCCAATAATCTTTCGAAACCCACAAGGGATTCTCTGAATATATTTGAATATGCAGGAGAGAGTTGTCTTTCAAAGCCGAAAGTTTCCCAGGGGACTTAAAAACCATTTCCTACTTACAGGGCACCTGAGGAGACAGTAGGTTATGTAATCTTGAAAATGTCGATTTTTGATTTCACGAAGTGATTGGCTATAAAAAATGCGTGTTTATATAAGCTTGAGAAATGAGATAAGCTTTATGCTTTCAAGTGTGCCGTAATGGCAAGTTTCCAGGCCTGTGTCAGGGACAAATCTTCCCCCTCTTCTTCAGCATTCATAGCCCTTGAGGTTCACTGCTCCAGGTACCACCCGCCTCCAGGTCTGTCTGGATAGTATCTCGCTATCGTCTTCTTGGTCTATCTCATGGTCTGCGACCATTTAGCTCCCTTGTGTATACGGTTTGAACAACGGAACAACATCATGGCACATGGGTAGTAACTCAGAAGTGCTCCGTTCTTCTTCTAACTCAAGTCTGCGTCTGAAGAAGCTCAGCACAGTTCACAGGCTCTGTAGCACCAGCGAGGATTCTGAAATACTTTGGGTAGACTTTTTAACTCCAAATTTTGCCCGGGCAGCGCCGTTAGGCTACTCTTTTCGATTTGCAACTGCCAAGGGATTTTTTACGTGACTAACAATGCTCACGGGCGTCTGATCTCATTACCAAGAGACCAGGGGCAATTTTGAGAAGTCCAAGTCCACGTGAAAAAATACCAGCCCTTACCGGGTATTGAGCCTGGAACCTCTAGCACTCGAGGTGGACACCATGCCTCAAGATCACGCAGCTCTACCTTGTTTTCAGCTCTCTGTCATCTGATATTTTCTCAATATGCCCCAGCCATTTCAGCCTATTAGCCCTCATGATGCCAGTGATCAATAGGAATTTAAACAGCTTTTTAATTTCGCTGTTGCATCTCACTCTTCATTCTCCTCTGTTTGCACCTTTGATGGGTTCAACAATTCCTCGTAAGACTCAGTTTTCGAAAATTTTAATAAGGCTTCATCTCTTTTAGTTGTGCTCCAAGTTTTATAGTCATATAAAACGACTGGTCGTATAGACGTCTTATATATTTTGATCATGGTGTTGCGAGAAAGAGATTGTGACTTCAGCAACTATTGGAGGTCATAGTACAGTTTATTTTCAGATTGTATTTGTCTGGGACAAATGCAGGAACGCATTCTATCAGGATTCTCATTGGATGTCTCTGTCATTGAGTACGCCGGAGATCTAGGAGTGGGAGAGAAAAAGGAGGGGAAGGGGGTGGGGGAGGTAGTTGGCCTTTACGAATCAGAACGAACATTTGTGAGGGAATGGGCGACCCCAAAGACCATCTTTAGAAATTCGTTTTCATTCGTGTTTCTAAATTTCATAATATTTCTTTAAAAAATATAACACGTATTTCCCATGCAGCCCATTATTATTATTATTATTATTATTATTATTATTATTATTATTATTATTATTATTATTATTATTATTATTTTATTTTTATTATTAAACTCATCATCAACTTAAATAATTCTCAGGTCCTGTGAGGCTCTTCAGAAAATGTCAGCGAATAAACGAAATAACAAACGAAGTTTATTTTTTAAGGGTCATAATTTGGTACATAATTCCGTCCTACATTTGGCCCTTCCAAACACTCATCTTTGAAACATATTTTTTTTTTTAAATCTGTGGATACATACAAACATACATAATACACACATTCATAATACACACAGACATAATACACACATTCATAATACACACATACATAATACCCACATTCATACATGCATACATATTCCATCCATCCATCCATTCTTCCATCCATTCTCCCACACAGACAGACAGACAGACAGACTTACTTACACACACACACACGCGCGCGCGCGCAGACATACTTTCAATCTCTCATACAAATCAGGCATTCATTCAGACAAGACAGGCAAAAATAAGATACAGCTATCTGCTAAATATAGTCTTGAACCTGGAGAACCGTGATCCGTTATCTGTTGTGTCCAAACCTATCCTACTCATCTGAAGTGGTTGATAGTATCAACCTCTTCGCCTCTAGTTCCAGTCTTTGATTTCCAGCCTTTGACTGCTTTTTTTTTTCTCTTTGCTCTTTCAATGGAATCGTCCAATGGAACATAGGTACTCAACTTATTTATGTCTAGCTGTTCGTGTTTGTTTATAATTGCGATGCCAGGCTTGTAAGGAATAGGGTTGACATACACACATGCATAATACATACCACGGAGGTGGAAATTCAGCAATTAATTCAAGATAATGCTCGCTCAGATGATTTGATTTTTTACACAGACGGTTCTGTGTCAAAAAGCAAAAGAAGTGCTTAGGGTTTCTGAGCAACAGTTAACGGTCGACTTTTGGTGCAGGAGAGCCTAGCATATGATACCGCAACATACAGCTTAAGAATGGAGGTGGAGGCGATCACTGCAGCTTTCCGCTGGTTAGAGAACACGACACACACAGACATCGTAACTGACTCAGAAAGCATTCTGAGGAAGGTCAGGACAGGCATGCTTTGCGCAGAGTGGCATACTTCTTTTGCGGAGGACACGGGTGAGGCATAATTGTTTGCAGAATGTCAATTTCCTGCCTCTCAGGTAGATGCTCTCTGACTTCGAAGCAAACCCCTTAATTAGTCGGCTATTACGACATGCTTGTTAAGGAGACAGTGGGTCTATTCTTCTTATTCCGCACAAGGGGTCCCTAGAACCCACATGGGGAAAACCTGATGTGTCATGGGCAATCATTTCAAAATTAAGGACGGAATCAAGTTCAGCATCTTAGGGTTTCTCTTTGGCGTCCTCGTGTCCTCAATCGATGTTAGTACTATTTGCAGGTACAGTGAAATACCTGTTCTGATACGGAATACAATTTTGAAGCCCCACCCTGGCTGTCGTCGGGGGGCCGTAAATATAACCTACGGGTTGAGCGGGGTTTCTTGGACTTGCGCCCGGGTAATTCTCATCCAAATAGTGGCACTTTTTGTCGATGGCTGTTTATCGCTCGTCGTGCGGTCCTGGTGGGGCTGAGCTTCAGTCAGTCAGGTACAGTGTTTTAAAAAATGAAGCACGCATTCACAATCGAAAGCAGTAGTACCACACCAACAATCGAACTTTTCAGCTCCAAATTCTTGATATCTATAACTTTTTATTTTTTTTTAAATGTTATCTTGTGTATTCGTCTGTCTCTATTTCTTTTCTTTACATGTATGACATCGGCATCTGTGGCTAGTGCGTTGCGCACGCACTTCGTAATGCCGGGGTGCCGGGTTCGATCCCAGCTGTGGGCCTTGTGTTGGTTTCCAGTGTTATCGAGGAGCCGACCGTCCAGAAAGCAATAAGAAACTACTGGACGTAAATTCGACTAGAAGAACCACAATAGCCAATGCTGGGCTCGGTTCTGCAACGTCCTATAAAGGATACGCAACTAACATAACATATATGAACGGCCATCAGTATATCAGCAATTGTTATTCATACATGTTTAAATGACCTCATAGACCCGTGGGCAATATATATCCAAGGTTAAGTTATCAGGCTCCCAAAGAAAAATTGCCCGGAATTCCCTTCAATCGATTGCAAACTTGGGATCTGAAGACTAGAGATCTGTGTATTCTTATCGCTATGAACCTTTGAGCGATATAACATTATGCAGGAAGTCAAACATTAGTGGAGATTAGTTTGATGCCGACCATTGTTTAAGGAAACTCCTGTCAGATTTATCGTCCTATTGTAAAGCAATCACAACTGAAGGTTGTGCCGTTCTATAGTTCGTTTAACAATTGATAAACACACATGCAAGCCATATTTTTTTTTCTCGAAAATTGCCTGTTAATATCGCAATGATTTTTTTGCATGCAGCCTAGGAATATCCATGACGTTAAGGAAATATTTCTTTCACTAATGAAGAATATTATGCGTAGTTTTTTTTCTTTTTTCTTTACGATATATATTGTTTAAATCATGAAACCGTTTTGGCAGACTTTTGGAAGGTTTACTTCCATTAGTTTCTGGAAGTAATATACTCTATGACTGGTTTAACAGGGGGTCAAATGAAACCTAAGAAATTTCATGATTTTCTCGTGCAAAGTCGCACTCTTAGTGACCTCTGACCAAAATAAGACGTCGGTCAAGGCTGTTTATTTAAAGGGACATCCACAAATTAGTGTTGTGTTATTTTGTCACATAGCTAGCTTATAAAAGCTGACATAGACATCTATTTCAAACTGAATTTGAGATGCAAATTTATACCTATGCATAAGGTTACCGTTTTATTGCACCAGCACTTTCTCAGAGAATCTAAGATGATTCATTTATATTGTGATATTCGTGACCCAAAGAAACGAACACGGTTTGCGCTTGGTCTGGATAGAGCATCATTTTTGTTGTTGTTTTAGACAGGACACAAAGCACACTTCATGTCAAGCAAGGAAGGAAAAGGGTACAATTACCTACCTACCTCAACTTGGGTTGATTAGCCTGTTCATTCATTTTATAACAATGTGCTTTTGGTCACTTTTGGAACATTAAAAAAAAAAAAAAAAAAAAAACCACACATTTGATAACTTCTAAAAAAAAAAAAAAAAACCAGTTCTGGTGAATCGTCTAGACATGCTGATGATTCATCTGGATATTAATTAATCCCCCGAAGTGACCTTACCTGATGTCAGACAGGAAGTTAACTCTGCTTCTAAACAATAGCCATTGTTTCACTCACCTTAAACGTACATGTCTTTTTAAAATGTTTATTGATGTATTTATGTAGGCCTAAAGTTTATTTACGTCATCAGGGCGAGTAAATTGATCTCACAATGATACAGCAATAGTCCAGTGGTTAATATGTAATAAAAATATGTTTGGAGTGATTTCCGAGATCGATCTTCGAGTGGAATTTTGTTATCGTTAAAAGATTAGATTCAGCAATATGAAACAGCAATAATAATAAGTACAGTGGTTAATATGGAATTAAAATGAGTTTGCAGTGATTTTCGAGATCGATCTTCGAGTGCAATTTTGTTATCGTTAAAAGACAAGATTCAGCAATATGAAGCAGCAGTAATAACATAAGTATGATGGTTAATATGTAATTAAAATATGTTTGGAGTGATTTTCGAGATCCATATTGAGTGGAATTTGCTTTTGTTAAAAGATTAGATATGCAAATCTTTGGCTGAGAACGGATTAAAAATGGGAACCAAAATAATCCTGTTGTGATGTTGTCCTTTACTGGCTTTTTAAGGTAGTTGCATGTTATGTACATGACGTTGCAAACCCATCAAACGCCCTTTCGCAGCCCGTGGTTTTACTAGAGTTTTACATTCTGTAGTTTGCCCTCTCACTGTACATACTCGAATAGTGGATAATGACGAATCTCTGACACTAACACAGTTGCGTGACATGGGGAGTAAAGCACGATAAAGCACATCTATGCCCCCTTCAAGGTTCAAATTGGGGACATTGTAACCAGCTCCTCATGGTCACCCTCAGTAGAGGAACCATACAGTGGCTACCGCATCAGAAGACTGAGCACACAAGAGAATGCCTAGTGTGCAGTGATGTCACTCACCCAGTGCAGATTGGTCAGTACAAATATGGAATGCTCTTCCCATATGCGCCTAAGGCGTGGAAAGGGATCTTTACTTACTTACTATATGCTGCATCGATACACACAATATGTTGATTTTGTTCGTGTTTGTTTGTTTGTGTGTGTGTGTGTGTGTGTGTGTGTGTGTTGTTTTGGTACATATTACCTATCTATACGGGCTTTCAAGAAAAATAAAATGGAAACAAGCATTATATCAGCATGAAGCAGGTTCTTTGCAGAACGTCGCTCTCATCCCAGTCTGCCTAAAAGAAACCCTATCTCTCGCCAGCTCTACCGCCTCGTGTACTTTCATATTCGAGGAGTCCCTCATATTCTGTGTTCGTTGACCCCTGCCTATGTTTCCTGGTACCATACCTTCTGCTATTATTGTTTTCCAAACCGCCATGGAGCTTTATATGATCAAATAATTTCAAAATATATACAGTGGAGCCTGGCTTAACGAGCATAATTCGTTCCATAGTCATACTCGTTAAGCGAAACACTCGTTATGCGAAACAATTATTTTATACAAATTAATGTTCATACGATATTGCGTTCCATGTCGAAAAAATACTCAAAAAATGATATGTATAACGTTTATTTAAAAAAAAAAAAAAAATTGTACATATCGTTACGGAGAGTGAATCATCTTTATCTTTTCTTCCACCGTGGAATGAACCCACCTGGAATGCGAATTCGATTTGCAGAAACAAAAACATGGAAATAATTATCATGCATAGCTAATTATTTTTTTCCTAGAAAAATATCCAGAGACATTTGTTTTTTGCCGACGCTTCAAAATTTGTCGAAAATGCGACACATCATTATCATTAAATAAATGTGCAGCGCGCTTAGCCACTTCCTTATTAGTATGATGCTTCTCAATATAAGATGCAACAGTTTCTAACGCTTTCAGCATTTCTCTTGCTTCGCCAGAAGACTGTTGCTTTTTTGTTACCTCCTCCTCCTCCTCTGACAAACTTTCCTCCAAAACCTCTTGCTGTGAAACACAATGTAACTCCATAAGCTCTTCGGTGGTCAGCTCTTGGCTGTGCTCTTCCACAAGCTCTTCGATATCAGAGTTATCCACCTCCAATCCTATGTTTCCTTAGTACTTGGAAAACAATGCTTTACGATTGCTAAACAGTGAGAAATAATTCCATGGGACTGGTGTTGACTTGATAGAATAAAATTATTACAGCTGGAGGATTCATGTATATTTATCACAACATAACCAAGTTTGAGTGAATGTGTGATCACAAGCGACACTACTATGCTACTTGAACGATTGCTAAACATTGATTGATGTAACATGCGCACAATCCAGGTCTTTCCCTCTCCTCGCCACTCGTTATGCGAAACGTCGCTCAATAAGCAAGTCATACTTTTACAATTTGTTTTCCTCGTTATGGGAATTACTCGTTATAAAATGTGCTCGTTAAGCGAGGTTCTACTGTAGTTACATACACAAACTCCAAACACGTACATACATACAGACATGCATGCATGCATACATACATACACACATACATACATACACACATACATACATATATTCAGACAGACATACATACATACACACATACACACATACACACATACATACATACACACATACACACATACATAATACTTAAACACATACATACATACATACATACATACATACATACATACATACATACATACATACATACATACATACATACATACATACATACATACATACATACATACATACATACATACATACATACATACATACATACATACATACATACATACATGCATGCATGCATGCATGCATGCATGCATGCATGCATGCATACAGACAGACAGACAGACAGACAGACAGACAGACAGACAGACAGACAGACAGACAGACAGACAGACAGACAGACAGACACGCACGCACGCACACACGCACACACACACATACATAAAGCGATCTAAAAAGCTGGTGCTATTCCAAAGTCGTCTATAAACTCCATAGTTTCGGGAGACGCCGTAGCGTTGACTTCTAGACGCCTGGCTGCGGATCGCAAGGATTTGGACTCGCGTTCTGAGGGAGCTGGACTTGTTTTTAAAAAATTACTTTGACTCCCAGGTCGACCCAAACTTGAGTGGGTACCAGGTGCAGTCCTGGGAAGTAAAGGCTACCGGCGTGATGCTGACAACATCACCTACTAATTGCCGATTGGTCTACGGAAATATAGGTCCTGCCCTATATTCTCAATAGGCCTAAAAGCGTAAAAAAGGGATCTTATACTTTTCTGAATGAGTTTCGCCAAGCTGTGAAGCTAGGCTTCTCCTCTAGTCAGTACACCACGACCCAAATGAATATTTACAACTCTCATCTTATCAAAAAGATGTTCGTTACCCAGAGAGACCCAGCAGTCAATCCATCATATGGTTTATTTCCCACATACCTGCATTTCTAACATGACGTTCATGGTATTTACGATTAGCTAACATTTTTGTTCAACAGATACCCTGCATATATGGCATACACTACCTTGGTAGCTCTCTCTCTCTCTCTCTCTCTTTCTCACACACACATAAACACGCATTATTTGTGTGTTTCTCTCTCACCATATATTTGTCGTTCTTCCAATATCTCCCCCCCCCCCACCCCCCTCTCTCTCTCTCTCACTCCTTATGTTGAACTTTCAAACAAAATTGTAAATACCACATCCAGAAAATGATACGTCGTCGATATGATAGACACGAAACCTCAAAGGTCGTAATGAAAATACAAATATCGATTCGATAATACCGCTCAGCCCTCTTGCAGTGGTAAGTATCGATTTATGGGAACTCAGAAATGCCAGTAATATGTCAATTAATTCCTTTTTTTTTTCTCCAGAATCAAAGACGAGTCTTTATACATTCTTTTATAAAGGGGGAAAAAAAAGAATCAAAAAGTGCCATTACTGGTCATTATTCTTCCATCTGAAGTATTGCACTAATCAGCTAAGGCTGGCGGATCAGTGCGAGTACATCCATTCATAAAAACAAAGTCGATTACAGTTGATTATTGATTTCTAGTGCTTACGACTACAGATATATTCTTGTTGGGTTCTTTGTTAAAATTTTCAAATGGATTCTGTGGCTTAGAATTATTTGTTTCTTTTTTCTTCCTTTTCTGACTACCCAACTAGCCATTCTTTCAATAGTCTTCCTGCCTGTTCAAGTATTTCACTGACTTAGAATGAAACGTTGCACCTTTTTTTAGTTATTAACGCGTGATTATTATGTCTGCCTCTTTCATAAATAAAACAGATCAATATCTGTTCTGTCGAATAAAACATTATACTACATAACCCCTTGACAAACAAAACTTTTACTGTCTTTTCCGACCAAAAACAAAACATAGTACTATTTTAAGAACAAAATATTGCTGCCTCTCCAACCAAGAACAAAATACTACACTGTCTGTTCCAACCAAGAACAAAATACTACACTGTCTGTTCCAACCAAGAACTAAATACTACACTGTCTGTTCCAACCAAGAACAAAATACTACACTGTCTGTTCCAACCAAGAACGAAATACTACACTGTCTGTTCCAACCAAAAACAAAATACTACACTGTCTGTTCCAACCAAGAACAAAATACTACACTGTTCCAACCAAGAACAAAATACTACACTGTCTGTTCCAACCAAGAACAAAATACTACACTGTCTGTTCCAACCAAGAACAAAACACTACACTGTCTGTTCCAACCAAGAACAAAATACTACACTGTCTGTTCCAACCAAGAACAAAATACTACACTGTCTGTTCCAACCAAGAACAAAATACTACACTGTCTGTTCCAACCAAGAACAAAATACTACACTGTCTGTTCCAACCAAGAACAAAATACTACACTGTCTGTTCCAACCAAGAACAAAATACTACACTGTCTGTTCCAACCAAGAACAAAATACTACACTGTCTGTTCCAACCAAGAACAAAATACTACACTGTCTGTTCCAACCAAGTACAAAATACTACACTGTCTGTTCCAACCAAGAACAAAATACTACACTGTCTGTTCCAACCAAGAACAAAACACTACACTGTCTGTTCCAACCAAAAACAAAACATTGCAGTCTTTCCAGCCAAGAAAAAAAAGTGCACTCTCTGTTCCAGTCAAGAATAAAACACAACACTGTCGGTTCTAACCAAAAAAACAGAAAGGTGCCCTTTCAGTTCCACCCAACAACAAAATATTTCACTGTCTTTCAAACCCAGAACAAAATAATGTAGTCAGTGTTTGCTCCAATCAAGGGCGAAACATTACACTGTCTGTTTCAATCAAGAACAAACACAATGCTCTGTCTTTCCAACCAAAAACAAAATAGTGCATTCCCTGCTCCAACCACGAACAAAATATGGTACTGTCTGAGAGTATTCTCTGCTCAAACCACGAACAAAATATTGTACTGTCTGAGTGTATTCTCTGCTCAAACCACGAACAAAATATTGCACTGTCTGAGTGCACTGTCTAGGTGCATTCTCTGCTCCATCCACGAATAAAATATTGCACTGTCTGAGTGCATTCTCTGTCCCAACCACGATCAAAATATTGCACTGTCTAAGTCCATTCTCTGTTCCAACGAGGAACAAAATATTGCACTGTCTGAGTGCACTGTCTGGGTGCATTCTCTGCTCCAACGTCGAACAAAATATTGCACTGTCTGAGTGCATTCTCTGTCCCAACCACGAACAAAATATTGCACTGTCTGAGTGCATTCTCTGTCCCAACTACGAACAAAATATTGCACTGTCTGAGTGCATTCTCTGTCCCAACTACGAACAAAATATTGCAATGTCTGAGTGCACTGTCTGAGTGCATTCTCTGCTCCAACCACGAGTAAAATATTGCACTGTCGGAGTGCATTCTCTGTCCCAACCACGAACAAAATATTGCACTGTCTGAGTTCATTCTCTGTTCCAACCACAAACAAATAATTGCACTGTCTGGGTGCATTCTCTGTCCCAACCATGAACAAAATATTGCTTTGTCTGAGGGCATTCTCTGCTCCAACCACGAACAAAATATTGCACAGTCTGAGTGCACTCTCTGAGTGCATACTCTGTTCCAACCACGAACAAAATATTGCACTGTCTGAATGCACTGTCTGAGTGCACTGTCTGAGTGCATTCTCTGCTCCAACCACAATCAAAATATTGCACTGTCTGAGTGCATTCTCTGTCCCAACAACGAACAAAATATTGCACTGTCTGAGTGCATTCTCTGTTCCAACCACAAACTAATAATTGCACTGTCTAAGTGTATTCTATGTCCCAACCACGAACAAAATATTGCACTGTCTGAGTGCATTCTCTGTCCCAACCACGAACAAAATATTGCACTGTCTGAGTGCATTCTCTGTCCCAACCATGAACAAAATATTGCACTGTCTGAGTGCATTGTCTGTCCCAACCATGAACAAAATATTGCACTGTCTGAGTGCATTCTCTGTTCCAACCACAAAGAAAATATTGCAGTCTGTACCAACCAAATACAATATTGCACTGTCTTTTCCGGTCAAAAACAAAACATTGCACTGTCCATTAGAGTCAAGAACAAAACATTGCACTGTCTTTTGCAACCAAGAACAAAACATTGCACTGTTTGTCTCAGTCACAAGCAAATTGTTCTACTATCTTTCCGCTTGGAAAACAAAACATCAAACTATTTGTTCCAACCAAAAACAAAACATTTGATTATCTGTTTGGCCTCCCCCTCCCGACAGCAAGCTAGTTGTAAGAAAAAGCTTAACTAGGGCGCTACTTTCCCAACTGGATTGCATCTGCCTGTAAACCAAACGTCTGCAGGCACATAAGCATGCATAAATTTTTTAAAACTATCATCATGTGCCCTGCCAACTGGGGTAGGCGCTCATACATCTCCACAGATTACGATCCCTGGTTGCCTGGATCAGCTCTCTTGATGATATCCCTCCATGCCATCGTTTCAGCCCATCCAGCATCATCTCTCTTGGTCTGACTCTACCATTTTTTCTACTAATCCTTCCAGTTGTCACGATGTTCTTCTATGTCTCTCTCCTCATTATTTGGCTAAAAAACAGTGTTTTTCTCTTTCTTATTGTTGTATATAGAGATCTACTTTTATTAACTTCTTTCAAGCAATCGTTGTTAGAAACTCTGACCGTCCAAAGTATTCGTAACATTCGTCGAAGAAACCACATCTCTGTTGCTTCCACAATGCACACACAAAAACTCACGTTCTGGAACACGTCTAAAGACCATAAGTGGACGACCAATCAGAACTTTCCACCGGAGTTTACAGTCGGTGAACGCTGAGGAAAAAAAAAGAAGTAAGGAGGAAGTAGCAGAAGAAGAAGAAGAAGAAGAAGAAGAAGAAGAAGAAGAAGAAGAAGAAGAAGAAGAAGAAGAAGAAGAAGAAGAAGAAGAAGAACAAGAAGAACAAGAAGAAAAAGAACAATAACAAGAACAAGAAGAAGAAGATGATGATGAAGAACAAGAAGAACAAGAAGAAAAAGAACAAGAAGAACAAGAAGAACAAGAAGAACATGAAGAACATGAAGAACAAAAATAACAAGATGAAGAAGAACAAGAAGAAGAAGAAGAAGAAGAAGAAAAAGAAGAAGTAGAAGAAGAAGAAGAAGAAGAAGAAGAAGAAGAAGAAGAAGAAGAAGAAGAAGAAGAAGAAGAAGAAGAAGAAGAAGAAGAAGAAAAAGAAGAAGAAGAAGAAGAAGAAAAATAAAAAGAAGAAGAAGAAGAACGAACGAACGAACTTTATTTTCAAAGGGTTGCAAATTGGGCACGCAGGCCCGTCTGACATTCGGCCCTTTTAAGTACTCATTTTTCAGAGTACCAATACCTGTTATCAATAATGCATGTTATGGATATAATAAAGAAATATAAATTATAGAATAATGCATACACACATCATGTGTACACAATCGTACACACTCACACACACGTATACATACTCCTACGTTCTCATACATACGAACTCATATACAGACATACGTGATACATACACACACGCGTCTACATACATATACAAACATAAAACACATACACATACATAGACATAAATGCACAAACAGAAAACACACACACATACATTTATGGATATACATGCACACACACATTCCATACATACACACCAATACATGCATCAATGCATACACACATATACAATCACATGTACAGACACCAACATATGCCCACAACCACACATTTACACTTACATGCATACATACATTCACACATACATGCATAAACACACACATTAATACATACACTCACATCTTTACACACATACATACATACATACATACATACCTAAATACACACATATACACCCACATACTTACACAGCATACATACATCCACCAACATGCATACATACACAAATATGTACATAAATACATGCATACTTACATGCCCACACACATTACATACATACATACACATCATGCATACACACATATATACAATCACCCATAGAAGAAGAAGAAGAAGAAGAAGAAGAAGAAGAAGAAGAAGAAGAAGAAGAAGAAGAAGAAGAAGAAGAAGAAGAAGAAGAAGAAGAAGAAGAAGACACGAATTCTTGTACATTTTATTTCTTATACTGCAGTTGCTCCTATAAAATAACGATAACAATATTATCTGCACCAAATATTTATATTGTCTATAATTTTAAGTGTATCCGTTGCAGCATGAAATCTGCAACCTGGGTTATTGATTTTTGCCAGGTCTTTTCCCTTGCAGATCAATTAATCGATCTTGTTTTTATTGAATATTGGGTGAGGTTACCCCCAAAGCTGATTTAATTGCGCTAGTAAAATAACAAAGGCGTGCCGTGATTTACTCGGGTT
This sequence comes from Candidula unifasciata, assembly GCA_905116865.2. Lineage (NCBI taxonomy): Eukaryota > Metazoa > Mollusca > Gastropoda > Stylommatophora > Geomitridae > Candidula > Candidula unifasciata. The sequence goes on from CAJHNH020000038.1 coordinate 24,215, forward strand.
AAAGCTGAGTTGGTAAAATATATCCTTTTCTGACTGTAAAAAAAAATTATTTTTTTTTTAACAGTATGAGCTTCATTTCAAAATTGCGTTGTTCGTGAAGGGGGGCAATATCGTATTAAAATTACTGATCGCGCGATCAATACAGTAAATTAGGAAGTAGATTGTTTGAAATTATTGAATTTATTAAATCAGGACATCGGAGAAGTCGAAGGAGATTAAAGCTACTACCATACTTAAAATATTTACCTCTAGTTTTACATTATTTGTAATGAAACAGAGAAAACAATTAAAACAGTTGGTAATAAATTGTTAAAAAAAAAAAAAAAAACACTAGTGCTTATTCAGAATAGGGAAGATAATGGTTTAATAGAATCATTTAGGGAGAACTTCGGGGAAGAATTCCCAGGGTTGGGGGGAAAAGGAGGGGGGGGGGAAGGGGGGGGGGGGGGGGACTTTAGAAAATCTGATATCAATATAAACACAATGACATTGCACTGGAAGCCACTGGGTATAAGGAATAAGTGCACATGAATAATACACGCACAGTTAAAGAATGAAGTGGAAAAAAAGGAGGACACTTAGTTAACTAATGGCGTTTATTATATTTAGTGAATACATACAAAATTAGGCTAATTCAAACATACTGTATTTATAAAATATATAAATATGAAATACGTACAGATTTCTTTCTGAACTCTCTAATTTTCCTTTTATCATTTTTTGCTCATCATCATCATAAGTATTTTCTCCTCCTTCACCCCTTTATCCTCCTCCTCCCCTCCCCTTCTTCTTCTTCTTCTTCTTCTTCTTCTTCTTCTTCTTCTTCTTCTTCTTCTTCTTCTTCTTCTTCTTCTTCTTCTTCTTCTTCTTCTTCTTCTTCTTCTTCTTCTTCTTCTTCTTCTCCTCTTCCTCCTTTTGTTTTCTTTGTTTTTTCTTCTTCAGATAAGAGAGACGGAAAGACAGGCATACATACACACAGTTGTTGGTAAATTAAGCAGTAGTGTTAACAGGTGAAAAATTAGACCACAAACCCCCCTTCCTCCCCCCCCCCCCCCCCCCCCCCCCCCACAAAAGGGCTTTAAAGCCTCAAATAAAATCATTTACTAAGTTTTTCAGACTTATAAATCACATTAAAGTTTTTGAATTTATTTTCCGTAAAACTGTATCAAACGAGGGGATGTCTTAAATGACTAAACATAATTTTCGAAGAACACTTCCGTTTTCATTGAAGACTGTTGTTGCTAAAGACACAGCTCCAAAATCTATTATGGAAATGCATTGTTTGAAACATCAGATAACTGATTTTTCTCGCCTCGAGAATCTGTGATATTTATGGTTTATTTTCGTAACTTGTTTATAGGCCCACTTGGTTTGTTGCTTGATATCTAAGTGTTCTATTATTTCTTCATCCAGTGTATTTTCGTTGCCTCCTCCTCTTCTTCTGTCCATTATCCTCCAAGTTACATGAACGATTTTTTTAAATTTCAAACTTAACGGAAGATCAACAAGGCAGATCCCCGATACCCAGTTCAACCTCAACAAAAGTTACAACTAGGGCACCTGTAACGGCGATAGGAGCCAGGTGTAACCCGATGTCCTATCGGGTAAGAAGGAATTTGATCTGGTCGTCTTCATCCTCGAGGAGCGGCTGGCTGAACAGTTAGAATGCTGGGCTCTCAAGCTGGGGATTTTTTTTTATGTCGGAGGTAAAATAATGTCGGGGGCCTGCACAGTCGTGGCGACAGCACTAGCCATGCGGCTGTAGATCCTCAGGTTCAAAGACCACCCCCCCCCCTCCCTGCCTACACCACGAAAGTAGTATTATAAAGTCAGTAATTGGCAGTTTTTGAATTGGCAGTCTTCATCCTGACCGACTGACTGACTTTCTACCCCACCAGAACATCACACAAGCGATAAACACCCGATGACACAATGTGCCACCATGCGGGTGAGGATCATCGTGGAGAGGTCCCAGAAACCGCGTTCAGCCTTTAGGCCATATTTATGACCAGGCTATATTGAGGCCGCTGGCAAAAGCCAGAGTAGGGCTTCAAATATCGAAAAATTTCGTCCTAAAAAGGACGAGAAGTATTTTTACAGTCTTCATCCTTTTATAGTACGTGCTATATATCCTTCGACACCTTTTCCGTTAACGACCATCTGTCTGGCGTACTATATATAATAAACAGACACTTACTGACCGGTTCACATAGGAATAAACTCACAGGGAGCAAGTACAGCGGGGATCTACCAGTCTTCAGTAGAAATTATCCTCGTCGACACACGTTTCGGTCCACGATTCCTAGACGTATTCGGAGGTGGGCCCTCCTGAGTTCATGAAGCTCAGGGCTGGTTCCCCGCTGCACGGAATTACCGGATGGTGTTTTACTTTCGGCCAGAGACAAGACGACTTGGTGGTTTCGCAGAAGGTACTGTGAGATAAGAAGCCGCCGCGGCAGCTTAATTAAAGCAGTCGGCATGCCTGGACCACCGAGCGACAAGCTTACTTTGGTTTACCGGACACATGTTGGACTTTTATTAGCAGTTGGCAGAGGAACACTGGCAGACAATTCGGACACGATGGACTTTCAAAGGGATGAGAAACTCTTTTCCACTAGACACCCGGACCAGCTCACCGAGGCCCGTCCCCTACGTTGTTGCGCTGCGTCCAAAGCCAGCTAGAGGCCCTTTCGGCTGCCTCTCCCAGTTTTTTGAGTGTTCGTTTCCGTTCATTACCGCGCAATCCTAGTTCTTTCAACACATTGTAGAGCGAAGTGGAAACGAGGCCTCTCGCTCCCACTTCGACGGCAAATACCCGTACTGTGTAAGCCTCGTTTCTCCTCAAACCGGCTGCTAAATCACTGTACTTCTCGAGCTTGTACAAATGATTCTCCTCCATACGCGACTCAAACGGGACCGTCAACTCAATCAGGATGAGCTGCCGTTTTTCCGCAGAATGGAGAACGATGTCCGGTCGCAGGCCGGTTTTACGGATCAACTCGGGGTACCGTTCATGGCCTGGCAGATCAACCGCCAGTAACCAGCCCCTCGCAGAGTCTAGCACAGATGGAGCGAATGCGTTTTGGTTGACCTTACCTTTTGGAACCTGCCCAGCCTTGAGGAAACGAATGGGGACGATGCTAGAACTGGCTCTGGCGTTAGCCCTCATTCTAGCCTGGTCGACAACGGCTGCTAACTCTTTTAGCACCTTGTTGTGTCGCCATGTGTATCGGCCTTGACCTAGGGCTCTCCTGCACGCGGACAGGACGTGCTCAAGAGTTTGCTTCGATTTGCACAACGGGCAAGTCGGATCGTTGATCGCAGACCATTTAACCATGTTAACACCGGACGGTAATACATCGTACGCCGAACGAACGATAAAGCTCAGTCGCAGCGGGGTCATCCGCCAGATCTCACCCCATGTGAGTATTCTTGGCAATGCGCTCTCCAGGCTGACCCAATGGCCCTGCTGCGACTGCTGGGCTGCTTTCTGGACCCGAACCTCGTTTTCGTTGTCCCTCACCGTTTGTATCACCATGTCTCGGCGTTCTTTGGCTGAGGCCTTTGACCACCAATTGGCTTTCCCGTGCCCCAGGCCTCGACGATCGGTTTGTGTGTAACCCATTATCTCCTTCAATTTTAGTGCGTTCTGAGCAGATTCTATAGCATCGAGGACTCTCCATTTGGTTCCAGTCTTTAGAGCGGGCTGGACAGCGGTGACATTTGGGTCTGAAGTCTCGCGCAAAAGCATGGCGAGTCTTACCTTGCCGACTTTAAACTCTTCAGTTATCGATTTGAACGGAAGTACCAGCTTAGCCTGTTTGCAATACAGAGCCACGTCGGTCAGACAAGGCGGTGCACCAATCCACTTTCTCAAGGCTGTGTTGATTTTTTTCTCCATGGCTTCCACTGCAGTCATCGTCACCTCGTAGACTGACAGTGGCCATAGGAGTTTCGGAATCAACATGAATTGGAGACACCATACCTTGAATTTTCCGACCAGCCTGCATCGCTCGATCGCGAGCAGGCCTGTAGCCAGTGACTCGTGTATTCGCCGGACCTCCGCTCTATCAGATAACTTCGAATCGTAAACGCGACCGAGACTCTTCACCGGTTCCCCAGAACCGTGGGGATCTTGTTCCTTGCCACCGTAAAACTGGTTGCCACCACCCGACCCTTATTGATTGACAGACTCCTCGACTTCTGCGGTTTGAACTGCATACCGCTCCATTGGACCACCGCGTCCAATCTTTCCAGGATCGTGCGGGCAGACTCCTCGCTGCCCGTTATAATAGTCGTGTCATCCATAAAGGCACGTAATGGTGGCATCCAGTGGTCCCCAATTTGAAGGCCCTGTCCGTAGCCGGCCGCCCCGTCTAACATGATCTGCATTGCCATGACAAACAGTATAGGTGAGATCGTACACCCCATAGCTATCCCAATCTGCAACTCAGTCTACCTCGTGGTAAACGTCGAGGTAGAGAAGCGCAAAGCGAACTTGGAGAAATATTGCTCGACCATTTGATTGATCTGTGCCGGTACGTGAAACATGCGAAGGGCTCGCCACAGTAGCCTATGGGGGACTGCCCCGTAGGCGTTGGCTAAGTCCAACCATATTACGTGCAATTGTGTTCTCTCATGCTTGGCTCTCTGAATAGCTTCCCAAATCATGGTCGCGTGTTCAAGGCACCCAGGAACGCCTGGAATACCACCCTTCTGAACACTCGTATCTATGTACTTGTTAGTCATCAGATACTGTGTGACCCGGCGAGCCATGACTGAGAAAAATATCTTACCCTCGACATTCAACAGCGAGATGGGCCTGAATTGGGAAAGACTCTTCGAGTCCTGCTCTTTGGGAATGTAGACCCCATTTGCCTTTGACCACTCTGGACATATGTGATTGCGGATCCACGCTTGTCTCAACAAGACGTGAAGCATTTTAAGGATTTTCGGGCAACGCTTGTAAAAAACGTACGGAACACCGTTCGGACCTGGGGCAGACTTGCCGCTGGCCTTTTTCACAACGTCCTCAACCTCAGACCAAAGGGGAGGTACCATTTTAAATGGTACCTTCGGCACCGAAGGCTGTTTAAGGCCGCTAAGGATCTCTGGATTGTCACCGAGAGGCTCTCTCCTCTTTTTTGTCCGAGTACATCTTGCTTAGATGTAGCTCAAGTTCTTTCTGACTGACAACCAGAGTCCCAGACTTCGGTTGCTCGAATAGACCTCGGGCAAACTGATACGGGTCCCTAAAGAATTTCTCTCGCTCCCTTTTGGTTCTGCGTCTGTTGTTACAGAAACGCTCGGCACGACAGAGGGCACTGTGTTTGTTCTTTAAATGCAACCAAACTTTGTACAGCCCCTCCCGTTCGCTGCCTGTAGCGGCTTTGAACCGTTTTCTGAGGGCATTCTTGTCTGCCCGACACTTCAGAATGTCCCTCTGCCTCCTGCTAGTATTCTGCTTGGCACCCGGCTGTGCCTTTACTACTGTCCCGAACTCGCGGGAGCAGTGTTCATATATTACATCACCAAATTTCGTAAGCTTGTCGCCTAGCGACTTCTTGTTTAGAGTTTGTTTAAGTATCTCACATAATGTAGCCTCCAACTTACCCCACACCACCTTCTCGCTCGCAGGTGGAAACCTGATTCTGGAACGCACTTCTTCAGAAATCATCAAATGTGCTCCTCCGCAGTCGACGTCATAGGCCTCTCCGGGCGAGTGGGGTTCACCCTGCCCGTCGTACCCTGACGACTCAGAAACTACCACAGGAGTGGTAGTTTTGCGACGGCGTTTACTGCGTGGAGCACCCTCGCATTTCATTCTTCCGGCATGCGTTCTCAGACCATGCAACCCCGTGAAGCTTTTCCCACATGTACAGAGCCAGCCCGGACGTTGGGCGAGTATCTCAGTCCGGGGGCTAGCAAGGTCGTCACCAAGGGTATCAATTGGATTGGGCCCTTCATTCTCCCCCCCCCCCTTTCGGAGGGCCCTGGGGGCATATTTCTTTGTGGTTGTTCGAAATCGGAGGTATTATACTGTGTTAGGGGTGATCAACCCGGTCCACAGTCGACATCTGTCTCCAGATGTCAGTTTATCCCCCCGGCGATACCGGGGGGCCAGTCTTTCCATAGGTGTCAAAAGGAATGAAACGGACAGTAGAAGGACACACTAGACGACATGAAAATAGAAAATTATAGTTAACATGCTGAGAATAGATCCAATCACTTCCAATTGATGACAGCGCCTCGCCGAAGAAACACAGCTAAGACGCGTGTCCAACTTGTCATATAATAAGTAATTTTCTGTCTACGACCTCATGGAATTCTCTACCTGTTTATTTCTGTCCAGCTTACTGCCTGAGATGTTCTTCCATGCCGTGACGCCAGATCGTCAAACATCCTCTCTTTTGGTACAGATTATTCCCTTGTGGGTTAAAACGTTACAACTGGTATAGGGCGAATGGAAGACCTCGGAAAAGTTGGAGTGATGGCATTAAGAACAGCCTTACAGAAATGAACATCAGTCTTAATAGTGCTCTTGACAGAGCTCATCAACGAACATTACATCTTTCCCCGACACTTCACTGAGGTACAAGGTTGAAGAGAAGAAGAAGAAGAAGGGTTAAAGGCTAAATTTTTTTTTAAAGAAAAGACAGAATAGACAAACTGCCCCTCAGCAAGAAGCACGTCGTAAAAGGCGACTGGTTGAGGCTGTTTCCTTTGAAGCTGAAGTGCATCTTTCTGAGAGATGTAGATAAAAATAAGCACGTTTCGTTGGATGTTGAACTAAGAATCGACATTATAGCACTCGAGAGATAAGCGCTGTGTCCCCATCTTCAGCAGCAAATTGAGAGTTCCGGTTCTGGTGGTGCCAGTAACTATCTGATTGTATATCCGTCTCCCTTTTTCATTGAGTGTTCAGCGTCGGCCAGATCTACTATTAACTCCCCGCAGTGCCTTTCCCCTCATACCGTAATGATCTGCTTGTGCCTCTGCACCGTTCACTCGCTCACAAAGGGCCCTTACAACATCTAACCTGTCATACATCAATATGTCTGCCTGCTCGTTTCCCAGTACACCAGCATTACCTGCACAAAATATCCAAAGGACGTTAACTATACCTGAATCGATGCTTGCCACTTTGCACGGAGCATTCCTATCGCCACCTTTGTCAACACACAGTGTGAGTCAGTTACAATTACCATGTGTGCGTACAGTTGTTTCTCAATCCAGGGGAAGGCTTTCAAGATCTGTAAACTGTTTGTGCACACAAAACTCAAGTTTGGGGGTGGTGGGGGGGGGGGGTTGAACCAGAGTCCAGAAGTGGACGAAGAACTAGCCGGAGTTACAGCCGGTGAACACTAAAAAGAAAAAGTGGTATAACTTACATTTGCCATTGTGTCGCAGAAAAAAGTGGGTTGACATACAATTTAGCATCGAGGTTTCGCAGGTTGCACCCCATATCACACTAACAGCATCTATCCTTACAATGATTTGTCAGAATTGATTCCTTCACACTACTTGGCTTACTTTCAGAGCAACTGTTTAATTGTATCCACCAAAAGATGCCTGTAGGATAGTAACATTCGATCACACTTTTTTTTTTTTTACCAAGACGTGCTTGATCCCTTAGACCAGCGATTCTCAACCTTTTGGGGGTCCAACGACCATTTCACATGGGTCGCCTAAGATCGTCGAAAAACACACATTCACTTAAGTAATGAAGTAGCAACGAAAAAAAATGTCATGGCTAAGGGTCATCACAACATGAGGATCTCTATTGAAGGGTCGCGGCATAGGGAGGTTGAGTGAGAACCACTGCCTAAGACTGTCAAATTTATTGAAGTGATATAGTTTTCACATATTTTTGTGCTGATCCTACGTGCAACAATGCGACGAGGAGTACTTTTGGAAGGATGAATCAACCAAAGAGCTGTTTGTTATTACTAGGGCTGTACCGAATAGTGATTTTCACTATTCGGCCGAATACGAAAAGCGGGACCAACTATTCGGCCGAATAAATATACGAATAGTGTATCATCATCATCATCAGTTTCCTTACCGACTGGCGTGGGCCTTGATACAATATGCGATCTCCTGCAGCTTGTATTCGTTCGTGTGCTGACACACCTCCAAGCCATGCAACAAGACTGTCAAGAATCTTCTCTCGTTGTCTTCCTCTATCCCTCCTTCCACAGATCTTTCCAGTGGTCACCACATGTTCCATTTTCCCGCTTCTCATAACATGGTTGAAAAAAAAAGGCTGTCTCCTTCTGATGTCTATGATTAGTTGTCTTCGGGCTCCCGCCTCTTTCAATACCTCTTGGTTGCTTTTTTGTTTGTTTGCTGTCTAATGTATTTTAAGCATTCTTCTGTAAAACCACATCTCTTTGATCTCATGAAATTGTTTGGCCTGCCTACCGATTGTCTAAGACTCACAGCCATATGTTAAAACTGGATGCTGTACCACGAAACCGGGTCGCAGTTTCCCCCGCTACGACAGACAGGCAACAGAAACTATTGTGTTAATGAGAGAGTTAGTTATTTCAGTCCATCGCAGAAACGGGTGTAAGGTAACCACTTTTCGTATTCGTCCCCACCACAAGTATTCGGCCGAAACCGTATAGTTATTATGTCCACTATTCGGCCCTGAAGCGAATACGAAGCGAATATTCGGTACAGCCCTAGTTATTACCACAATTCAAGTTGTATGTCGCCATGGGTGTAGACTGTTAAAATAAATGCGTCCATTTCTCTTTCGGACTAGCAGATCTGATTTAAGTAAATCTTTAATTAGTCATCTTTCACACCATACTTCTTCAGGGCCATTGGGTCTAGAAAAAGGGTGCTGGCCCACCCCGATGGGACCCGAAACCCACACAGGAACTACCACACATGACATTTAACGCATATGTAATATGTTATCCCGACAATAGTAACCACCGTGTCTTCTTCGTCGGCTCTGTGGCTAAGTCGATACGAACGCTTCGTAATGCCGGGATGCCGGGTTCGATCCCAGCTGCAGGCCATGTGCCTTGCGTTGGTTTCGACAGCGGTATCAAGAAAGCCGACCGTCCAGGAAGCAATAGCAAACTACTGGACGTAAATTTGCCTAGAAAAACCACACAACAGCCAAGGGCTGTTGGGGTTGGTTCTGCAACGTCCTGTAAAGGATACGCAACTAACCAGTCTTCTTCCTTGTTCGCACTCACCCGTTTACCGTAATACCTCTGAAAAAAGCAACACATAGCTCTGCCACATATAAACGAGGATCAATCGGTAGTTAGCTAGCTTTATGTTCACTGTTTCAGGTTTGGCGTCGTTGCCTGTAACCGGGTCGAAGTCTGATTGCGTAATCGCTCTGACATTACGAATCTACGGGCAACTGCAGGAGCTTGTTAGCGCTTGGCTGATGTATTTATGGGTCGCCAGGGAAGGAGTTGTGCCCATCCATAGAACCTGCCACTTAATACATGTGATCTTCTTAGCATTTGGCATTTCGGTGGCTACACGTTCTTTCAGTTTGTGTGTGCAACTTCACAAGCTTTCACATTCAACATTGTATGTGTGTGTGTGTGGGGGGGGGGGGGGAGGGGTGGTGTGGGGTGGTAGAGATTATGGATAATCTGGAGGCTCATGCAAATTGAGGCTCCCCCCTCCCCCAGTACCTTTATGAGGAGTTTATTATAACAATTGTCTTTAGAATTATTTGTTTGCGCATTTACTATTATTTTAAATGTATTATTACATTCATTTACCATTGAGCACATTATTATAATTAGGCTGTTAAACTAGGAGTAGGGATCCTTGAGCTCCCGTTTTTTTAAACTTGATTTATATCAGGGGTAGGGGGGGGGGGTGTGAAGGGGCTAAATTTTCCACCCTCCCCTATGTTTCCTTTTCGTCGTCGTCGAGCCTGATTATTGTGTAATCTTATTAACATTTTATTCTAGTAGAAACAGACGACAAATATGAAATTATGTTGAAGCTGGAGGGGTTTGGTTGGAGAGAAGAATAACGATAAAGGACATCTTGGAAGAAATAAACTTCCAGTTATTCGACTTTTATTATATACTTTTCTGGGTAGGCAGTGGGTCCAATCATATTCATAATGCGGCCGCGGAACCCGGAAACAAATTTAAAAGTTTTTTTCCTTACCCCAGTGGCACATCGGGTCTACCATGCTAAACTCATATTTGTAAAGACCAATGACCGGCTCGCTAGCGTAGTTGGCTTAACCCGATTGCGCGGTGACAGGGTGACGAACTCCTTGTGGTCTGGGTTCACGCCCGGGGGTAGGCAGAAAAGTCACATTTCTCCCAGATTTACGGTATCTATCATGGAATCAAGGCCGAAGGGTTGCGATATCCAAAATACCGAGCCTAAGGGTTAACAACTCATGGCTTCAGGATACAAAAAAATAGGCCAATCGACACGGGGTGAGTCATAGGGTCAAAATAAGCGAGGCTTCCATTACTGCCCTCCACTTGACCTGCTACCCAGTTTAGGCCGGCTTGATCTAGAGCACTGGGTCACTATCAACGATCCACCTGGATGCAAATTTGAACCAAAACCAATGAGACACCCTTGGGGGGGGGGGGGAGGTGCCGAGTTGACCATGTATCTTAGTGCACTTGTATTCATGGCGAGGCGCAGACGCCGTCTGGAGGTGACAGGTTCCATTCCCGGCACGGTAACTATAGCTGTCGATTTTTATGTTGTCTAGCGTGTTCTTCTATCTTTCTACTTCTTTCTATGAGTGTCGTTCACAATACTTTCTGTTACTTGATTATTTCTTTGGTAGGGAATTGTTAGTTATCTAGTCTTCCCTTGAGCTTAGGGCGCTGCTAAAAGGACAGAAGTAATAGCTCTCCATGTCTGTCCAGTTCGTTGTTACCTGATTTAGGTCTTTGATGTTGATTAGGCCCATGGTTGAACCTTCCCCGATGATGTCTCTCTTGGTCTACACCATTCTCTTTTCTCTGTCGGTGTCCGTACGAGGGCTTGATGGGGGTGTCTGGTCTTATCCATTCTGAGTGCATGGCCGATGTAGCTGTGTTACCAGAGCTTTTTGTCTAGGGAAAACATTTGGTGATTTTGTGTGTATTTTGTTTGTATTTGTTACGTTGTTTATTCATTAAATGGAAGGGAGGAGTATGCTCCTTACCTATTGATTAGATACGGGCGCAGGTTGGGGGCGGGGGGGGGGGTAGGTTCCAAAATTCCGAATCATATAGTGTGGATTCCGGGGCCCTTTTATGTGAAAACAAGAATAGACACACTGCCCTTCAAAAGAGTGTCGCATGAGTAAAATAACTGGGAACTTCCTTAGAAGTTGCAGTAGATCTGGCTGAAAGGCGGTAAACCAACAGTTTGCACACTAATGAGTCAGGTATGCAAAACGTATGCGTACGCAGCACTCAGGTTCTGGAACAGGACTGCGCCATCCAGAAACGGAAGAACAACCAGAACCTTCCGCCAGAATTTACTGCTGGTGAACGCACAGAAGAAGATTTGGTACTCATTATGAAGTGTCTATTACAGAAGAGCTGGGCAAACATAAAATAAAGCATAAAGTACTCCATACCGTTGCTTACCGGCAGAGAAATGCCTTGGGTATTACACTATTTTGCTTTCTCCTAGTGAAGATCTATTGAACTGGCAACCTGCGGGCCAAACCTGGCCCGTAGATGCCTAGCAATTGGCCTGCAGACCACCTGCCAATTGTATTGTATATTAATGATAATTCTATGCGAGGCTGCAGGTTTCAGGCACGCGACGATCCCTATTTTCCAATACTTTGAACCCTGAGTATACTTTATCTGAATGACCCTGCCCTAGTGCTTCAAAAACAACACGGACGTAATCAAAGCACCTGCTGTATCTTGTAACCAGTTTGACTATTGATCCTTGGAGCCTGGTACAACAGAGCGGGACAACTATTGATCTGTATTAGCCAGTTCAGCACATGTCAAAACCCAGCAAGCCAAACATATTTGCGTTGTCAAAGTTTACCCTAAATTCTAAACTCATCAATCTGCCATTGCTGCCGCTGTTTGCGCGCCTAATTTGTTCAGTTTCACTTCCCAGAGACCTGTCGTTAAAGCGATCGTTAATGACATGTAATAGACTGTTAACGACTTTAATCCTTAGGCTTCCTTTGTGGATTTGATGTTAGTAAATCTATTTCTGTAATTCGTTAGCCAAATGGTGCTAAATTCTCAGACTTGAACTCCCTACCCCTAATCTTTTTTTAAAGACCAAACTCACAAGTGATGTAGACATTCGACATTGAATCAAGGCTGAAGGGTTGCGACATCCATAGTACCGAGCTAAAGGGTTTGCAACTCATATAGGCGCACAAGTTGCTACCTCAGCAATTATTTTTAAAACAATATAATCTCAGCATCCGGTGCTTGTCCGATAAAGCGCAGCAGTCCGATGCCCTGAAGTCATGACCCAGATAGGCCCAACCTCTGAAATAGTCCAGGAAGATAAACGCGCCCAAACGATTGTCGATGAGGGTCCAACCTACTGATGATCGGTAATGCTCCTGATGTTGTAATAGTAGTAGTAGATTTTACCCCCACTAGGACATCACACAAGCAATAAACACCCGATGACACAAAGTTCCACCATGTGGATGAGGATCACTCGTGGAGAGGTCCCAGATACCGCGTCCAGCCATTAGACCATATTGCGGCCCCTGGCAAGAGCTAGGGTGAGGCTTGAAAATAACGAAAAATTGCATCCCACAAGGGGATGACTGGATATGTGTTCTTTTTATTATATATCTAGTGTTAGGCATTCAGTGTCGTGAGTGGACTTCAGTTCCACACCCCAGGCTTCTCACATCCACACTCATCATGATGTTACTCGTGCAACTCTTTCCTTAATTAATCTGTTTGTTTCTCATTTCAGTGCCTAATTTGTGAATCTTTGTTTATAACCTTTCCTAATTGTATACCCATTTAAGCTGTTGTATTGCCTGTTTCGTGTGATGTTGACCAAATCACCCACCGAGTGCCAATTGTTGTATCCATTTCGCATGAAGGACCTATAACTTTATGGCGTATTTGATATTTGTTTTTGGTCTTATACAATCGTGGTAACTATAATATTTACTCAGTGCTTCTTATTTACTCCACTGAGTCCAAACAACGCTGCCATAAACGCATTTGTACCTGCTAGCACCGATTTAATACCGCTGTTTTAATTTGTTTGCCTTCCTTGTTCCGGCTTCGTTTTGCGCAATCTGCTCATTGATCCCTCCACTGTTTATACTGGCATTTCTGCTGCTACTACGCAGCAAGAAACTCTCCGTTCCATTACCCCCCAATAAGTTTCTGTGCGTCAAATAAATCGTTATTTCCCCGAACTGATGTCAACAGCTAATTTGTTCAGCGTAGATGACTTAATTATCGGGCCATTGACGGATACGTGAAATCAGCGATTCTTCCTGGGGGTCTGACCATTCCAAAACTGGTTGCATCTGAAAACACCTCGTTAGAGGCATAGGTTAAAGTCTGAAATCATTCAAAAGTGTGAGACCCATTTTCCCGGAAGAAATCAGGTTTTCACGCAGGGGGTACAAACAATATTTTCAGGGTAAAGTTCTCGTGCCGCTGAAATTGCTTCTTCTGTTTGCCTTTGTTGTTTGTGAACAGCCCCAGCTTAGTGTTAATCAATTTTGGTTCTGTTTTCTTTCCCTAAGTCTGGTATAGTATCTCAGAATTTAGTTACTTTCATCTTTCCATCTCCTTCTCCATTTCCAAAAATAAGGATGTAGTATACTGTTTTTAAAAGGCTTTTTCTCTAGAAAGGTGAAAACGAGTTTTTATGTGTGTTGTCTTTCATAATTGTACGCTAATCTCCCAGTGTTTAGTAAATTAAATTTAAATTACATTATTCCGTGATTTTTCTCCGTTGTACAAGTGACTATATTTTTAGCACACCCATATCTCACCCTTTATAATTCACTGCAAATAAACCGACTGAGGAAGACACCGGGTATAATTCTCTATAAGGAAACCGGCTACAGGAGACATTCAGTATAATTATCTATAAAGAAAACGTCTACTGGGGACATCTGGTATAATTCTCGATAAGGAAATTGACTACTAGACATCAGGCATAATTACCCAGTAAAAAAATCGATAGTTAAAGACACCAGGCAAAATTTCAGTTCAGAAATAGACCTTGAAAAAACACCAGTTATCATTACTTGCAGTTTTTTCCTGAATGGACAACAGCACAGCAAATAAAGCAGAATGATCTTTCTGACTGATGCTATGTCAGTTTTACAAGCAGTTGTCAACCCAAAAAACACTCAGTTTGCAGACTTGGCGCAACAGCTGATTCACCTAGGTTCTTCAGTAGAACAGTCTGTAATGCAGTGGATTCCAAGTCACTGTGGCTTGGAAGGGGTTGAAATAGCGGAAGGACTGACTAGGAGCGACAGTGACATGGTACAAGCAAGTAGTGACTTAACCCATCAAGAGACTAAGACAATTATTCAATCTAGTATCCAAGAAAGGTGGCTGGATACACACATCACCTTCTCTCCTCAAGACTCGCTTCGTCGCCTCTCTAAAGATGCACAGTGTATTATATTCAGACTAAACACAGGGCACAACAGACTTCGTCAATATATGTTTAAACTTTTCGGTGTAGGAAACACGGAGACGTGCTCAAGCAGCTTGGCACCCGAAAATGCTGAGCATGTGCCCTAATATTGTCAACTGTATGCTAACAACAGAGACGCAATCTGACCTGTTCCAACCACAATAAAGACAAAACTAGATGGTACACGAGAAGATATGGACTGCAGGATAGCTTTCATAAAGGCTACCGTCCTCCTGATATAAGTTTTCTGACAAAAGGATTGAAGAAGGAGAAGCAAAACTTGAAAGTCTGCTTTTTGTCCAGATGCGTCGAAGATGTTGGTAATTTAGGTTGTAGGTGTCTGCAACGTCCGTAAAGGATGCGCAACTAAGTTCATTCTGCTTGCCTTAATTTCATATGGTCCAAAGATGTTTACAATTATTTTGTGTGTGTGTGTGGAGACATTTAACTCTCTATGTTTTTCCAACTTACCTAGTTGCATTTCTGCTCTTACATTCCAAATTCCAATAACGAAAACCTAATTTATTGCCTTTTCATAAAGATGTGTGCAAATGGGGCATGAAAGATACATGTACTGAGGTAGCTCCATAGGAACAAAATGCCAAGGACCATGTTGCTGGAATGGAGTAATCATGAAAGTAATTGTAATTGAAAAAAAAAAAAAAAATGATTGCAGACAGGTTGAGAGCTAAGCAGCAGAAAAAAAAAAACCACATTAAATACAAGTGACAGCAACAACAACGAACCAGAATTGGCAAGCTATAGTTGCGGTAGACTTTTGTTAACCCCAAGTGAGTCTTGCTAGTTACATTCGCCATCACTATCGGCTTGTGTTGAGAACAAAACCGTGCTGCAAATTCGTTGAAAAGCATAAGATCAAATGATTGTGGCATCTCGCTAGAATGCAGTTACAACACTACCAGTCATCATCATCATCATCATCATCATCATCATCATCATCATCATCATCATCATCATCATCATCATCATCAGGTGCCTTGCCGACTGGCGTGGGCGATGATGCCTCTTCCCAATCTGCGATCTCCTGCAGCATTTATCAGTTTCTAGGCCGACACACCTCCATGTCATTCAACAAGACTGTCAAGAATCTTCTCTCGTTGTCTTCCTCTATCCCTCCTTTCACAGATCTTTCCAGTGGTCACAACATGTTCTATTTTCCTTTTTCTTATAACATGGCCGAAAAATGATAACTGTCTCCTTTTGATGTCTGTGAAAACTTGTATTCGGGCTCCCGCCTCTTTCAAAACCGGGATACAATAGTTGTGCCATCTCGTTAGAATGCAGTTACAACACTACCGAGAGCAAAAGGGGTGTCCAAGGGGATGATGGGTTATTTCAATTAAAGGTATTGCGTGTACGTGTAGGTTAGCAGAAAACTCAGTACCACCACACGACTGCCTGACAGCAAGTCCCCCCCCCCCCACCGCTTCTTTACAATAAATATCATCACCATCATCAATTCACTTTATGTCTAGTGGCACATGAGGCTTCAGAGAGGACTTTTCATGCTTTCCTGTCCTGTGCAATCTTCAGTGCAGTTTTCCATGTCAAAGATGCCGCACTCAGGTCACTTTCCATCGTTCGTCTCCATGTTGTTTTTGGGCGCCCCTGTTTTCTCTTTCCCTCTGGTGTCCATGTGAGAGCTGTTTTGGCAGGTATATCAGGATTCATTCTCATAACATGGCCAAGCCATTTCCATCATCTCTTGGTTATCATACTGTCTAGAGTTTCTTGGTTTGTGGCTTGAGGTAGTTAAGTGTTTGAGATTGTACATGGCCAGACAATTTTGATAATTCTACATAGAAATGTGTGGTGAAAGGTGTATAGCTTTACAATAAATATGGGGTGACGGAATTACTCATTCATTGTTTCATGTTGACCTATATTGTCTTGTCTGAGGAGTTTTCCAGTGACAGTTTGCGCTGTATTTCTTACTCCGCTGATAAAGACTTTGGTCGAAACCTTCGGTTGTGTTTGTGTGCGTCTCTTCAATTCCCTCTATGGAGCCTTTAAGTCACATTTAGCATACCTCTTTACAAACATGTCATAAAGGGCGACTACTGAAATGAAAAACTTTGCTGAAATCCAGTGTATTTGGCCGCAGGGTGTAAATACCGCAGACTGACTGCAAACTGCAACAACATAGTGCCAAACTTTGTAAATTACCACCGCTAACAAAATCCCCCCCCCCCCCCATTTGTCGTAGTCGTTTTCGTTAGTCGAAGTTTCAACTTTACTGCCATCGGGCCACCACATACATGCTCCGTTCCTGTGCCACTAAAAATCAAATCAAGTCTAATGTTCCTCATCCGATTAAAAAAACAAACAAACTGGTGAACAAACAATTGCCCTGGCACAATCCAGAAATCTACGAATTATAACCCCCCCCCCCCCCCCCCCCCCCCCCCCCACGTTAATATATTTTCCCCCCATCTGCTGATAACAGAGTACAGTTATAAATTCCCACTTCCACGTTAATATATGAAAATTGTAGCACAAGTTATAATTGTATTGATAACAGAGTACAGTTATAATTGTATTGATAACAGAGTACAGTTAATGTTAGAAAGATGGCTTAACCGGGCGATCTGGAAGTGTTTTAACAATATATTGATCAGAACAGTTATAATTATATTGATAACAGAGTACAAAAATGATAACAAGACGAAATATTGAATCCTGTCAAGTGGAGCAGAAAGATGGGCTAACCGGGCGACCGACGCAAAATAGTGCCATCAACGCCTAGCAACGCAAACAATGTACAAACGTATCTTAAAGCACCATCTACATTTGGTTACAGGGAAAATATTACCAATCAAAATATGTTTCTCCTGCGATTTCTAAAAATCATACTTAACCATGTCGTCTTTACTGATGCAGTGAAATTATAACAGCTGAGGGAACGGTTTTTCATATTTACAACTGCAAGTACCACAAACAAAATTGGCTATCTGTAGACCTCAACACATGAGTGAGGTCCTTCCATCGGTCACTATAGTCACCATCCGTCGGGGTGGGAGGTGTCAGCTGCCGTGTATTAGTGGCTAGGTGCTCGCCTTCGGCTCCGTAGGTCGTGGGTTTAGGTCCTGACACAGCCAGACGATTATTTTATTTTTTTCGCAAATGACTTTGGCTGTCAGGTTGATCCAGCCTTAGACCTGATAAAGTCTATAAAACCACACCTCCGCAGCATTCAAATAATCGTCTTCTTCTTCTTCTTCTTCTTCTTACTCGTATCCAGAAGCCATGAGTTGTACGGTCGGTCTTATGGATATCGCAACCCTTCAGCCTTGATTCCATGATAAATACCGAGAGAAATGTGGCTTCTATGTCTACCCCCAGGAGTGAACCCGGACCACAAGGAGTTCGTCATATGGTCACCGCGCAATCCGATTTAGCCAACTACGCTAGCGAGCCGGGCTTACTCATACTCCTCATCCTTTTCTTCTTCTTCTTCTTCTTCTTCTTCTTCTTTTTCTTCTTCTTCTTCTTCTTCTTCTTCCTCTTCTTATACTCCCTTTTTCTTCTTCGCATTTATCAGCTGTAAACTCAGGCTAAAAGTTATGGTTGTTCGTCCAAATGTGGACTTAGTTCCCTTTCCATAACCCAAAAATGGCATGAAAATTCGTTATCCAGGTCTGAATTATTTGTATGCAGACTATCGGTTCCTTGCCACTCAGGCAGATGTACTCAGTCTTTAGATGAAGCTCCCCAGTTAATCGAATCTTACGACATTGATGTTTTTTTCCCTTTTCTTTCTATTCTTGTTTTCTCTACAACCGAGCCCAGGAACCTATAAGGAGAAAGGGGAGGGGAGGGGGGGGGGCACAAAAATAAATCTGTGTCCGCCAAGGGTTCGACAAACAAAGAAATTGAGACATCTTCAGGCAAGAATATTTGCACTGTTCACGCGACATTTGCGCCCGGTTTGATTGTAGTAGATCTCAAGGAGTCAGCATTGTTGTGTTCATTGATCCAGCTCCGTGTGATGGGCCAAGTTACCTTCTCTCACCAGTATAGATTAAAGTTCACGGGATGTGTTCACACACTCTACGGGCTTCGATTTTTTGGCTGTGGTCACAAGCAGAAGGTGTTAATCTTGACTGGATACGTCAAGTGTTTCACAGGAAGTCTGTCAACCGTTTCATTGAGTGTGTTAACATTGGACTATTGATGGGGCATTGACAGAAAGCGATATAAACAAAGAAGGTATTTCATGTTAGTTGCTTTGTTTTTCATGCTCTGTTCCTTTCGACCTTTGTCTAGTCTTGTCCTCTGTTGTTGTTGTTGCTGTTGGCACCTTTCCGTCATTACAGACGGTACTTTATATTGTGTTATAGGGAGAAATGGAAATCATAGTCCATCGCTAGTTGACAAGTTCAGAAATGCCTCCACAAGTAGAGCATGGGATTTCCGGACTCTTGATGCCATCATTTGTATTTAGCTTGTTTCTTCTCCTCTGCTCTCTGTACATCTTCTTCTTCAACATTTTCTCGTGGACTTGGACTTATAGCAACCCCCCCCCCCCCATCCTGGTCTGTAGGTAGTGAGATTGGACGCCCGTGTGTACTGTTACGCACGTAAAAGAATACCTTGGCAGTTGGAAATAAAAAAGGGTAGCCTAACGGCGCTGTCCGGGCAAAATTTGGAGTTCAAAATCTACTTTAAAAATGTCGGTATCCTCGCCGGTGCTACAGAGCCTCTTAACTGTGCTGAGCTTCTTCGGACTCAGACCTGAGTTAGAAGAAGAACGGAGCACTTATGGACTGCTACCCGTGTGCCATGCTGTTGATCCGTTGTTCAAAACCTCACAACCTTCTCCAACATTTCGGTTCACTGCAGCAGATATCACCTGACTCCATTCATCGCTCTGGCGAATCAAATATTTGTAGGTGTCCCTGAATTTTATCTGTCCATTGTCTTCTTGGTCTGCCTCTTGGTCTACAGCCTTGTGTACACAGTTGTTATACCCCTCGGTCGTCCGACATTGTCTCAGCATGCCCCAGCCATTTCAGTCTGTTAGCCCTCATGATGCCGGGATCAGTCGTGATTTAAACATATCTTACATTTCATTGTTGCTGCTGTCCTCTGTACAACCCTTGTAAATCTTGCAGGAAAGAAAAATAACAATTATATTAATTATTTATAATATGCTGCCGCGACTGGTGAGTGCGTTTAACAGTTTCACGATCCTCTAATATTAAGATACAATTTTAGCTTTGGGTGATGTCATGTTGAAAAAAGTATTGTGATTTTCAGACAGTACCAAGAGAGTTGCACCATGGGAGAGACTGGAGCTCACCTTGAAAAATTCCCAATAAATACAGCGTGCACTGTAGCCATTCTTCATTATGGATGAAGAATTGCACAGAATAAAAAAAAGGGCACATTATAGAAAACGTCAAACATAGAAAAGTGGTCACTCTTCAGAATACCGGTCCCAAGTTATACACTGCCAAAAACATTCCTTTGAGAGACTCAGTAGGTTATGTAGTAAAATCATTGAAGCCATCATCATCAATTTCCACTTCTGCCGTTAGTGCTCGATGGGCAGCAATGTTTCGACGTTAAGCCAAGGGCCGTGGAGAGGAATGGTTTTCGATTTCTTGAAGCGACGTGGGGAGGAATATATTTTGATCATTTGTTCAGGCGGCGTGGGGAAGAGTAGTTTTCGATCTATTAAAATGACGTGGGGAGGAGTAGTTTTTGATCCATTAAAACGGCGTGGGGAGGAGTAGTTTTCGATCCATTAAAGCGACGCGGGGAGGATTAGTTTTCGATCCTTTAAAACGACGTGGGGAGGAGTAGTTTTCGATCCAATAAAACGACATGGGGAGGAGTAGTTTTCGATCCAATAAAACGACACGGGGAGGATTAGTTTTCGATCCTTTAAAACGACGTGGGGAGGAGTAGTTTTCGATCCAATAAAACGACGTGGGGAGGATTAGTTTTCGATCCAATAAAACGACGTGGTGAGTAGTAGTTTTCGATCCAATAAAGCGACACGGGGAGGAGTAGTTTTCGATCCAATAAAACGACGTGGGGAGGAGTAGTTTTCGATCCATTAAAACGGCGTGGGGAGGAGTAGTTTTCGATCCATTAAAACGGCGTGGGGAGGAGTAGTTTTCGATCTATTAAAATGACGCGGGGAGGAGTAGTTTTCAAACCATTAAAGTGACGCGGGGAGGATTAGTTTTCGATCCTTTAAAACGACTTGGGGAGGATTAGTTTTCTATCCAATAAAGCGACACGGGGAGGAGTAGTTTTCTATCCAATAAAACGACATGGGGAGGAGTAGTTTTCGATCATTTAAAACGACGTGGGGAGGAGTAGTTTTCGATCCAATAAAACGACATGGGGAGGAGTAGTTTTCGATCCAATAAAACGACATGGGGAGGAGTAGTTTTCGATCCAATAAAACGACGTGGGGAGGAGTAGTTTTCGATCCATTAAAATGGCGTGGGGAGGAGTAGTTTTCGATCCATTAAAACGGCGTGGGGAGGAGTAGTTTTCGATCCATTAAAACGACGTAGGGAGGAGTAGTTTTCGATTCATTAAAATGACGTGGGGAGGAGTAGTTTTCGATCCATTAAAACTGCTTGGGGAGGAGGAGTTTTTGATCCATCGTTTACACAACCCGTGACTTCCCTTGTGGGTTCCAGAGCCGCATGTTTAAGGAAATAGATAGATCCACGCCACCTAAAATGTATGTTGTAAAAGTCGACTAATTAGGACTTTGCTGAAATCGAATGTATTAGTGCGAAAGGCGCAGATATAGCATGCTAGCTGTAAACCACAACATAACGTGCCAACTGCCCTTTCAAAGGGCGAAATAAAGGAAAGAAGATTACCTACCCGTGACATGACGATTGAACATCTCGACGCTGTTATTGCAACCTAACAAATAACACTACTTGTATCTAGTATTTACAATACCAAAGGTTATGTTTCTTGAACAGTGGACAGTGCAAGCTGTGTGTACAGCCGGCACATGCCGCCTTCCCGTTAGTGAGTCCCCAATACTAAGGTCACTGAGGTCGATTTGTTACTTAGCTTGGGGCTGTTTTATAAACTAGGAAACATAAACACGTAGTGGCTTCAGCAAACGCTGATTCAGCACTCCTATCACCGGTACATCAGTCTTAAGATAGCTCAGATACCACACATTTGACACAGCCTAGGTCATAGTTTCTGAAAGTGGGTGATTCTTATCAGGAGAAAAGGAGTAGGGGTGGGGAAAGGTGGGGGGTTGACAAATGATCAAAGATGCCGTAGTAGTCTCTGGTGCCACCAGAGGGGCGCGGAATGAAAAAAAGGAGCATTGGAAGCATACAAAATAAACATCAAGATGTAAGTTGTTAGGTCGTTAAAAAAAAAAGGGGGGGGGGGGGGGGGGAAGGGACACGTGAACACTTTTGAAGCTTTAGCGTGTCTTACTCACAACTTTCTTGACTGCCTTATAAGATGTAGATAGAGAAACGATAGAAGCATAAAATAACGCAGTCGATCACTGTGTCGCGGTATGTGTCGTGAAAGATGGACACCTACTAACTGAAAAAGTAACTTTTTAAAATGTAAGTCAATGATAAGCAAATTCCATAAAACCTTGTTTAACTGCATAAAACAGTGATACTGTGGCTTCTTACGGTTATGTGTAACCCACTAATAGAGCTCTTATCAGCGGCTGATAAGAGAGAGGATGGCTCAGGCAGAAGACAATCAGACAGGTTTTTGCATCCTTGAGAACATTAGGCGAGGAAAAGAGTCGGTCGAAGTGCCACCTGTCAGTGACTTGTGTAGGGTCATCATCACGCTGAGCTGGTAATGCAGAGACTAGCCAGCAAGTGCCACAGAGGTGGAAATTCAGCAATTAATTCAAAATAATGCTCTCTCAGAGGATGTGATCATTAACACAGATGGTTCAGTGTCAAGAGGCAAAAGAAGTTTTTGGGGCTTCTTAGCAAAAGTTAATGGTCGACGTTTGGTGCAGGAGAGCCTAGCATATGATACCACAACATCCAGCTTAAGAATGGAGGTGGAGGCGGTCACTGCAGCTTTCCGCTGGCTAGAGAACACGACACACACACACATTGTGATTGTAACTGATTCAGAAAACATGCTGGGGAAGATCAGAACAGGTATGCATGATTCGCTGCGGAGGACACGTTTGAGGAGTATTGTCTGGATTTTTTCACCAAGGCACGCCAGTGTGTTGAGAAATGAACAGGCGGACAGACTGGCTGGATCTGCACAACTTGGTGGAATACTGATACATGATTAAGCAGACGTGGTTAGTGCCTTGTGGGAAAGCGTGTACAGTTCGGAGGAGCGGATGGATCACCACAGTCTGGTGAGATTGATGCAGGGAGAGTGACGAGAGGTTCTGGCAGATGCTCGAGGCTCAGAGGAAAGGCAAGACGGACGTTTAATCAGAATGCTACTGGCACCATAAGTATCCGAACTCTTCGCTGGCTGCTGAAGATGGGGACGGAGCGCTTATGGGAATGTCCCATGTGCTGTGATGTCGGTTCCTAAATCATATCAAACCAAATCAAGAGCTGCCATTTAGAAATAATGGAAGCATATCCAGAGGTCGACCACGCAAGTGATGGATAGATGAAAATCCGAGCCCGTAAATATCAGCACATACCAAGGCTTTCACTCGATGCCTCTTTAAAACCTGACAGTGAAAGGCAGAAAAGGAACAGTGAAGAAAAAGGCAAAGGAGAACATGTTGTCCATTGTGAGTGGGTTTCCTAGGAGAACATGTTGCCCATTGTGAGTCGGTTTCCTAGGAGAACATGTTGCCCAGTGTGAGTGTGTTTCCTGGGAGAACATGTTGCCCAGTGTGAGTGTGTTTTCTAGGAGAACATGTTGTCCATTGTGAGTGGGTTTCCTAGGAGAACATGTTGTCCATTGTGAGTGGGTTTCCTAGGAGAACATGTTGTCTATTGTGAGTATGTTTCCTAGGAGAACATGTTGCCCAGTGTGAGTGTGTTTCCTAGGAGAACATGTTGCCCAGTGTGAGTGTGTTTTCTAGGAGAACATGTTGTCCATTGTGAGTGGGTTTCCTAGGAGAACATGTTGTCCATTGTGAGTGGGTTTCCTAGGAGAACATGGTGTCCATTGTGAGTGGGTTTCACAGAACATGTTGTCCATTGTGTGTGTGTTTCCTAGAATATGTTGTACATTCTGAGTGTGTTTCCTAGGAGAACATGTTGTACATTCTGAGTGTGTTTCCTGGGAGAACATGTTGTCCATTGTGAGTGTGTTTCCTGGGAGAACATGTTGTCCATTGTGAGTGTGTTTCCTAGGAGAACATGTTGTCCATTGTGAGTGGGTTTCACAGAACATGTTGTTCATTGTGAGTGTGTTTCCCAGAACATGTCGTACATTCTGAGTGTGTTTCCTAGAACATATTGTCCATTGTGAGTGGGTTTCCTAGGAGAACATGTTGCCCAGTGTGAGTGTGTTTCCTAGGAGAACATGTTGTCCATTGTGAGTGGGTTTCCTAGGAGAACATGTTGTCCATTGTGAGTGGGTTTCCTAGGAGAACATGTTGTCCATTGTGAGTGGGTTTCCTAGGAGAACATGTTGTCCATTGTGAGTGGGTTTCACAGAACATGTTGTTCATTGTGAGTGGGTTTCCTAGGAGAACATGTTGTACATTCTGAGTGTGTTTCCTAGGAGAACATGTTGTCCATTGTGAGGGTGTTTCCTGGGAGAACATGTTGTCCATTGTGAGTGGGTTTCCTAGAACATGCTGTCCATTGTGAGTGTGTTTCCTAGGAGAACATGTTGTCCATTGTGAGTGGGTTTCCTAGGACAACATGTTGTCCATTGTGAGTGGGTTTCCTAGGAGAACATGTTGTCCATTGTGAGTGGGTTTCCTAGAACATGCTGTCCATTGTGAGTGTGTTTCCTAGGAGAACATGTTGTCCATTGTGAATGGGTTTCCTTGGAGAACATGTTGTCCATTGTGAGTGGGTTTCCTAGGAGAACATGTTGTCCATTGTGAGTGGGTTTCCTAGGAGAACATGTTGTCCATTGTGAGTGGGTTTCCTAGGAGAACATGTTGTCCATTGTGAGGGTGTTTCCTGGGAGAACCTGTTGTCCATTGTGAGTGGGTTTCCTAGAACATGTTGTACATTCTGAGTGTGTTTCCTAGGAGAACATGTTGTACATTCTGAGTGTGTTTCCTAGGAGAACATGTTGTACATTCTAAGTGTGTTTCCTAGGAGAACATGTTGTACATTCTGAGTGTGTTTCCTAGGAGAACATGTTGTCCATTGTGAGTGTGTTTCCTAGGAGAACATGTTGTCCATTGTGAGGGTGTTTCCTGGGAGAACATGTTGTCCATTGTGAGTGTGTTTCCTAGGAGAACATGTTGTCCTCTGTGAGTTGGTTTCCTAGTAAAACATGTTGTCTATTGTGATTGTGTTTCCTAGGAGAACATGTTGTCCATTGTGAGTGTTTCCTAGGAGAACATATTGTCCATTGTGAGTGTGTTTCCTAGGAGAACATATTGTCCATTGTGAGTGTGTTTCTTAGGAGAACATATTGTCAATTGTGAGTGTGTTTCCTAGCAGAACATATTGTCCATTGTGAGTGTGTTTCCTAGGAGAACATATTGTTCATTGTGAGTGTGTTTCCTAGGAGAACATGTTGTCCTCTGTGAGTGGGTTTCCTAGGAGAACATGTTGTCCATTGTGAGTGTGTTTCCTAGGAGAACATGTTGTCCTCTGTGAGTGGGTTTCCTAGGAGAACATGTTGTCCATTGTGAGTGTGTTTCCTAGGAGAACATATTGTCCATTGTGAGTGTGTTTCGTAGGAGAACATATTGTCCATTGTGAGTGTGTTTCCTAGGAGAACATATTGTCTATTGTGAGTGGGTTTCCTAGGGGAACATATTGTCTATTGTGAGTGTGTTTCCTAGGAGAACATATTGTCCATTGTGAGTCGGTTTCCTAGGAGAACATATTGTCCATTGTGAGTCGGTTTCCTAGGAGAACATGTTGCCCAGTGTGAGTGTGTTTCCTGGGAGAACATGTTGCCCAGTATGAGTGTGTTTCCAAGGAGAACATGTTGTCGATTGTGAGTGGGTTTCCTAGGAGAACATGTTGTCCATTGTGAGTATGTTTCCTAGGAGAACATGTTGCCCAGTGTGAGTGTGTTTCCTAGGAGAACATGTTGCCCAGTGTGAGTGTGTTTTCTAGGAGAACATGTTGTCCATTGTGAGTGGGTTTCCTAGGAGAACATGTTGTCCATTGTGAGTGGGTTTCCTAGGAGAACATGTTGTCCATTGTGAGTGTGTTTCCTAGGAGAACATGTTGTCCATTGTGAGGGTGTTTCCTGGGAGAACATGTTGTCCATTGTGAGTGTGTTTCCTAGGAGAACATGTTGTCCTCTGTGAGTTGGTTTCCTAGTAAAACATGTTGTCTATTGTGATTGTGTTTCCTAGGAGAACATGTTGTCCATTGTGAGTGTTTCCTAGGAGAACATATTGTCCATTGTGAGTGTGTTTCCTAGGAGAACATATTGTCCATTGTGAGTGTGTTTCTTAGGAGAACATATTGTCAATTGTGAGTGTGTTTCCTAGCAGAACATATTGTCCATTGTGAGTGTGTTTCCTAGGAGAACATATTGTCCATTGTGAGTGTGTTTCCTAGGAGAACATGTTGTCCTCTGTGAGTGGGTTTCCTAGGAGAACATGTTGTCCATTGTGAGTGTGTTTCCTAGGAGAACATGTTGTCCTCTGTGAGTGGGTTTCCTAGGAGAACATGTTGTCCATTGTGAGTGTGTTTCCTAGGAGAACATATTGTCCATTGTGAGTGTGTTTCGTAGGAGAACATATTGTCCATTGTGAGTGTGTTTCCTAGGAGAAAATATTGTCTATTGTGAGTGGGTTTCCTAGGGGAACATATTGTCTATTGTGAGTGTGTTTCCTAGGAGAACATATTGTCCATTGTGAGTCGGTTTCCTAGGAGAACATATTGTCCATTGTGAGTCGGTTTCCTAGGAGAACATGTTGCCCAGTGTGAGTGTGTTTCCTGGGAGAACATGTTGCCCAGTATGAGTGTGTTTCCAAGGAGAACATGTTGTCGATTGTGAGTGGGTTTCCTAGGAGAACATGTTGTCCATTGTGAGTGTGTTTCCTAGGAGAACATGTTGTCCATTGTGAGTGTGTTTCCTAGGAGAACATTTTGTCCATTGTGAGTGGGTTTCCTAGAACATGCTGTCCATTGTGAGTGTGCTTCCTAGGAGAACATGTTGTCCTCTGTGAGTGTGTTTGCTAGAACATGTTGTCCATTCTGAGTGTGTTTCCTAGGAGAACATGTTGTCCATTGTGAGTGTTTCCTAGGAGAACATGTTGTCTATTGTGAGTGTGTTTCCTAGAAGAACATGTTGTCCATTCTGAGTAGGTTTCCTAGGAGAACATGTTGTCCATTGTGAGTGTTTCCTAGGAGAACATGTTGTCTATTGTGAGTGTATTTCCTAGAAGAACATGTTGCCCATTGTGAGTGAGTTTCCTAGGAGAACATGTTGTCCAATGTGAGTGGATTTCCTAGGAGAACATGTTGTCTATTGTGAGTGTGTTTCCTAGGAGAACATGTTGTCCATTGTAAATATGTTTCCTATGAGAACATGTTGTCCATTGTGAATTAGTTTCCTAGGAGAACATGTAGTCCATCGTAAGTGTGTTTCCTAGGAGAACATGTTGTCCATTGTGAGTCTGTTTTCCACAACATGTTGCCCATTTTGAGTGTGTTTCCTAGGAGAACATGTTGTCCATTGTGAGTCTGTTTTCCAGAACACATTGCCCATTTATCTTTTTCTTTTTAATTCATTATCAATATGGTCATTGCCGTCGTCGTCAAAGAATATGTTAAATATGGTGCTATCTTCTTTACTTTGTAACTGTCACATCTGTGTCAACACTATTTTGGGATATAACCCGATGCAATTAAGTAGATTCTCTCGAGTATGTTTATCATCATCATTATCATCATCTTCATTCTTATTATCATCATCATTGTCTTCGTTATCATTCTTATTATCATCATAATCATCACGACCATCATCACTATCATCATCATCACTGAGAAGTCTAACCCATACGACAACCGCCTGTAGAAATTAAACATGTCTGCCGAAAGACGCAAATATTGCAGCCATGTTGTAAACCAGACAATGCATTTAAGTCCTAAGGACGAACGCAGAAGAAAATCATCGTCATCGACATCGTCTTGTTGTGTCATGTTATACCACATGGGAGCTCATTGTCTATTCTCCCATTCCGTTATATCGAGTGCAATTCTGTTTGACATCTTCGATATCATGGGCCGAGTCTATTCCAACAGTTAGGCTCTCTCACATTAACGTTAGTTTTGGGTTCTCTTGGACGTGCTAATTCCCTAAATCGATTTATTTCAAATTTCCTACACGTTTAGCGATCGTGCGCTCGTTTCTTCTGACCACTATCAAGTCTTGCTGAATGGGGTGGACGATCATGCCTCTCCGCAATCTGCGAACAACAGCTGCATATATCAGTCCGTGTGATGTCATCCTTCTATGCCATGACAAAACACTGCCAACATCTTCTCCCGCTGTCTTCCTCTGTATTTCTTTCCACAGATCTTTCAAGTTGTCACGACATTTTTGAGTTCCAATCTTCTTATAAAATGACTAAAAAATAAAACATAAAAGCCAGAAAAACATGTTCACTGTCTCTTTCTGATGTTTATAACAAGCTCTTTTCGAATTCTTGTCTCTTTCATCACATCTGGGTGCCAATGTGCCAAAAAAAGTGCCTTCTTTTTTTTTTTTTTTTATAGCTGTCTCTTTCTGATGTTAATGTCAATCTGTCTTCGAGTCCTCTCCTGTTTTACCACATCTGGGTGCCAATGTACCAAATAAAGAGCCATCTTCATTATCTTATAGCTGGTGATAGCATTGGTTATCCAGTCGATTCTCTCATCTCTTTACCTTTCGGGAATCTATCCCTTTTAATGTTCACCAGTCGGCGTCTGTCTCTTAGGCGTTGCGAACGTGCTGCGTAATACCGAATTACCATAGTCCATTCATATAAGGCAGTTCGGCAGCAGACTGCCTGGTGTTTATTTGACAGGGATATCCAGAGCTGATCATCTAGAAAACAATGGCAAACTATTGAACGTAAATTTCCACGTAGAACTGTAAACTTGAATTGCCAACAAATGCTGAGGTTGGTTCTGCAACCTCCTTTGAAAGAGAACTAAACAAAGACAAGTGGACCAAGTAAAAGACGCTGGCTTTGGATAGGACAGACGTTGAGGAAAACCTGAGAACAACATAACGAGAATGTACTTTGTATCGGAACGCAACTGGGCATATAAATGAAGGCAGACCAATAGCACATGTAGAAGGACGCTAAAGAATGACGTTAAATAGATAGGGAGGATATGGTGTATGCTTCATGCAACAGCAAAGTAAAGAACGACTTGCCAAGTTTTCTTTCAGGGCCTTTGCTCCACTGGGAGGACAAAGGACAAGAAGAAGAAGAAGAAGAAGAAGAAGAAGAAGAAGAAGAAGAAGAAGAAGAAGAAGAAGAAGAAGAAGAAGAAGAAGCAGATGAAGAAACAAAATAATAATAATAATAATAATAATAATAATAATAATAATAATAATAATAATAATAATAATAATAATAATAATAATAAGAAGAAGAAGAAGAAGAAGAAGAAGAAAGAAAAAGAAGAAGAAGAAGACAGCAATGAATATTTAAAAAACAAAAAGGAAAACAGAAGCAAGGGGTTTTGGGAATCATCCGGGCGCTAGGTAAGGTTTTGTTTTTAACCTTTTGCGTCATTGACAACATCTGTAGACCACGGGTGTTGGTTATAAATAAATAACAGCGATTAGGAGGGATGGAAACAGGGGGGAAGGGGGTAGGGGGGGGGGGGGGGTCCTGATTCAAGCATTTCTTAGAGCAAAAGCTGTAAAATGGTGGGGGCGTTTGGTGGAAGGGATGTTACGATAAATACTCTTGGAAGGTGACTTTTGATGTGTGATATTTTCATCTTTTCCGGATCAGTTTGTTGATGCTGGGAGCAAAATTCATCATTTCGTTACAGATTTTGGCGTAAAAACATTATAACATACGCTGAAATGTAGAGAGAGCATTAGTTGCCATACGCTGTTTTGTTGTTGTTGTTAGTGCTTGTCATTATTTTCATAGTTGTCATCGTTGTTGTTGTTGTTGTTGTTGTTGTTGTTGTTGTTGTTGTTTTCTTCTTCTTCTTCTTCTGCTTCTTCTTCTTCTTCTTCTTCTTCTTCTTCTTCTTCTTCTTCTTCTTCTTCTTCTTCTTCTTCTTCTTCTTCTTCTTCTTCTTCTTCTTCTTCCATCCGTTATCAATCCCGTTTGTCTGTTTATTTGGCTGCGTCTATGCGGCTTTCTTCTTTCCTTCCTGCCTGCCTGCTTGTCTGTTTTGTCTATTTTGTGATATGTTTATGTGTCTACTTCTAATTTGCTACAAGTATAAAGACATTTAGCAAGATTTAGCACAGAGGTAAACAATTTTTTATCTAATTCTGGTGACCAGATGTTCGAATCCAAATTGAAATGGCGATTTAATAATTGCTCTCATGTCGACCCACACTTCCTCTTCTGTTCGCATCCTAAAAATTTCGGCTTGCACGTTGTAATGGGTTTTACAGCTAGGTTGTGATATCTGCGTCTTTTCGCCTAACATATCCAATTTCATCAAACACCTAAGTTAAGTGCCTTGAAGTTACGATTTTTTAAGAAGCGGGATCTGCCATTGTTTAGCGGCTGGACTCTCGCCTGCTGGACCTAAAGTCTTGTGTCCTGAGGAAACCGGACTTTTTTTCTTTTAAGAACGATCCTGGCTTCCGGGTCACCCCCCGCCTTTAATGGGTACCAGCTACATTATTGGAAAGTAAAGGCAGCCGGCATAGTGTTGACCGGGTACCAGCTAGATTATTGGAAAGTAAAGGCAGCCGGTGTAGTGTTGACCACATCACCCACTGAGCGCCCTTTGGACTATAAAATATAGGTCTTGACTTACTTGCCCGATACGCCTGAAGGCGTCGACAAGGGTCATATGTTAAGTAGCAATTAGGTAATTTCTCTGGTAAAAGTAATGTTAGTCTCCCAGCCCCCGCCCCCGCCCACATACACTTTAGCTAACTTCTGATTGATAGTTCCTGAACCCCGTCACCTTCGCACAAGTTTACGGAGGTGTTCCTCAATGCCGTTGATATTGTGTGTTGTATATTTTAGCACGCCAGCGCTTTTAACACTCCAAAAACATGGAGAAACTTTCTCTTAAACAACCCCCTATGTCACAAGCATTCTCTTTCTCGGAATGAAAATATAAATGAAGACATCACAGAAACCGAACAACAGAGCGGGACACACCCGCAACCTTCAGGAAAGTCGACTAGCCCAACAAACTTGTGAATGAAAAGTGACCCACTCTGTTTGGGGAGACTAACGTCAAGCTAACCCTTTCTCTCTCCCCTACCTTCTCTTCCCCCTCTCCCCCACCTTTCCTCCCGTTCCCAACTCAAGTGGAGCCCTGGAGCACATTTGGGACAACATACCCGAACGAAAATAGGTGCCAGAAAAGAAAAAAGAGAAAGCGTTATTTTCCTTTTTAACATTCAAAGGGCGCACTAAGGTATATTTTACTCACGTTCCACACATGCAACTTTCCTTCCTCTTGTCACTTAGATACGTGGCACCGATAATTTGTGTCTAAATGCCTTGTCTCTGTGGCGTCATCTTGCGTCTGTTGCTATTGATCCCCGGCCTTCTGCTGCTCAGTTGACGCTGGTAGGCACGCGCTAGAGTTTATTGCTGTATGGGCAAATGGCGAGATCTTCAAGTTAACCGACTTTTCTTAGGCGCCACCGGGCAGTGGGTCAAGGTTATTCTGGCATGGAGAAATTACTATGAAGGTAGAAAAATTAAGATAAATCGTGTTGCTAGAGAAGGACAGAATAGCTAAAAATGTTTATGTTGTCACATGATGCGATGGTGTCATAGTAGGACATATCAGTGCGCCGGCGGGTGACTTTTTATATAACTAGGGCGCGTCCTGTCTCATAAAATAATAGTGAATATCTAGTGTTTAAATTTGCTTTTTTCAAGCAATAATTTACTGAGGAAATTTAAAAGAAAGCTAAAAGTTCCACAACAACAAAGTCAAAAATAATAAAATTCTTCTTTCTTCTTCTTCGCGTTCACCAGCTGTAAACTCCAGCGGGTAGTTATGGTTGTTCGTCCACTTCTGGACTGCAGTCCTGTTCCTGAACTTGAGTGTTGCGTGTGCATCTGTTAGACAGATCTGATTAATTTGTATGCAGATTCCTGGTTCCTTACCTCGCAGGCAGATGCACTCCGACTTCGAAAGAAGCTCCCAGTAGGTCGACTAATACGACATGCTTTTGGGCAGTGAGTCTATTCTTGTTTTCCTTGTAACAGGGCCCCGGAGCCCACAAGGGGAAACAATAGTAATAATATTAAACTAGTAGAATAATAATAGTAATAATAATAATAATAATAATAATAATAATAATAATAATAATAAGAAACAACAGCAATAATAGCAACAGTTACTTGCACATCCGTTTACATGCAATTTACTTTACCGACATAGAGAGCAGCTTTGGTGAAGAATGCGTTAAAAAAAAAAAAAAAAACTTTTGTCTAGAAAGAAGTTGGCGAAAAGTTACCCCTCTTCCATGTCATGGCATGATGTCGACTTTAAAGACAATTAATCATCTTACCCAAATATGTAAAGTAAGTAAAAAGCAAAGTGGCCTTTTCCACACCCTCAGAGATAATGGACATATAGCGTTGGTCCTTTTTTTATAGACCAATCGGCAATAGGCGAATGATGCGGTCAACACGAATTAAGCCGCCTTTACTTCCCTGGACTATACCTGGTACCTAAGGCTGGGTCGACCCCGAAAAAGGTCATTTTTGAGAAAAAAATCTGGCTCGGTCAGGACCTGAAGCCAAGACCTTTGAATCTGCAGACGACGAGCATCCGGCTGTTACAACCCGATAGTTCCCGCCAAGATGTGAAGGCTGCACTAAAGTTCAAGAACTGTACTTCTATTTAAAGGTTATTGTCATTTCTAAAAGGCATTGAAACTGATTTACAGACAGCACATTTGTAAGAACCACTGATCAATCCTGGAGTGCACACCACAGAATCAACCATTACAGTCAAGTCTCTATTTTGAGTAAGTGATAAGTGCGTTCGCAAATGAAAAGGGAGAAAGTTATTTCTCTGAGTTTTTAAGTTCCGCAAACTGATGATTAAACTGTAGTGTTTCTACAATAATCTTTGACTGATACAATTTTTAGTTTCTCTCTCACACACACACAGATTGACTTGTGTTTACCATAAGTTATCGTAACAAAATGATAAAAATATGTTTTTGTGGGGCATATTTTTCGTATCATCGCATATTCAGTCAAGTTTACATTCTTCAATACAGTGTACAAAGTCATCATCGTCATCATCACGTAGCAGTCTCATCACAGTCTGTCTGAAAGAAACTCAGTCTCTCGCCAGTTCTCCCGCCTCATGCACTTTCATACTTAAGGAGTCACTTATATCCTTTGCCCATCTTCGTGTTGGTCGGGCCCTGCTCCTCCTTTCTGGTACCATGCCTTCTGCTATAATTTTTTTTTTTTCCAATACGTCGTGGCGCTTGTTATGGCCACAATATTTCAGCTTCCGGTGTACAAAAAGGCAAATAGTTATGTTAGCGAATCCTTATGTTTAGCTAAAAGAAGAGAGAGCGTTATATAAACGACTGTACAGGGACCTCATGCATCTTAAATTTATCCCTACACCCATTATGTATTTAATAAAACAAACAATGTGTCGACTGTCACTTATAGAAAGAAGTAGAAAGATAGAATGACACAAACGGCAGCATAAAAATCAAAAGCTATAAGTTATCGTGCCGGGAATCGAAACTGCCACCTCTAAATGACGAT
Source organism: Candidula unifasciata (assembly GCA_905116865.2). NCBI lineage: Eukaryota > Metazoa > Mollusca > Gastropoda > Stylommatophora > Geomitridae > Candidula > Candidula unifasciata. The sequence continues at coordinate 57,885 of CAJHNH020000038.1, forward strand.
GCGCCTCGCTATGGAAACAAGTGTACTAAAATATATGACTTACTAGGCACCCTTTGAAAAACAGGTGTCTTCATTAACTATGTCTACTACAATACTGCGTGAAATCAACAGCTGTGCAATATAGACAGAATTCGTCTCAAATAATTGAAATGGCACCATAAGTTACATAAATTAACACTAAGCATAGGTCGAATAATCAATGTTTTTGTCTCGCTCAGTGTTTCAGCCACTTTTCTCTTTACCTTCATATTGCTCTCTTTCCATTAATCTTGCCAGTTTTTACAAAGTTCTTGGGTCCATTTACTGTCAACGTCTAATTGTTCTAATAAATTTGTAACTTTCATATACGTGGACGAAGACTGCTTCGTTTGTTTTTCTATCCTTCCATAATATTCTTTGCAGTCTTCACAAAACCCACAACTCTGCGACGTGTAAATTTTTGTTTTCAGTTTGTTTGCTTATTGTCCATACCCCACGTGCATAAAACGACACACGTTTAATGTTACACTTTAATCCTCTTTCCTCGCTGCAGTTGTCATCTTTCTGTTAGTGAGAATCTTTTCACTCTTACTAAAACACATTTGCTATGGCGATTCTTGTACTAATTTCTGCAAGTTATTCTTTATCCGATGTTGTTATTGTTCTAAATATCTGTACCTATTACCTTTATCAAGAACTGTGTCGTCTGAATATACACGTTTCATTGTCATCAAGTGCCTTGTCAGTTGGCATAGGCGTTCATGCCTCCCTATAGATCTCGGTCTTTAATGTTCTTTAACAATTCTACTGATGATATTTCTCCATGCCAGTGTCTTAAGCCATCCACCATTATTTCTTTTGGTGTGTCTTTGCCTTTTCTACCAGTGATCTTTCTAGTCGTTAGGATATTTCATCACTTGACCAAAGAACCTTGTTTGTCTCCCTCTCATTGTTGTATATAATATTTTACTTTCATTAGCCATTTTCAGGCATTCAATGTTGTTTGCCTTGGCAGTCCAAGGTAATATTTCATACACAATTCAACAATGATGCTGTTCCACGCTCCAATACTCCAACCTTCCTGGGAGTCAAGCTTGACAGTCGTCTGACATGGAAACATCACATACTAGAAACTAACAAAAAAGCTATGAGAAAACAAGGTGTGGTGAAGAAATTGGCAGGCACCACTTGGGGAGCAGACAGTTGTATCTTGAAGCAGGTATACAGCGGCACAGTCAGACCAACTCTCGAATACGCATCATCGTCATGGATAACAGCAGCCCATTCCAATAAACAGATACTAGACAAAACGCAAAATAGAAGTCTGCGTACAATTCTGGGAGCCATAAAATCTACCCCTATTGTAGAAATGGAAAAGGCAGCCAACATCATCCCCTTAGAAGAAAGAAGAAGGACAAAAGCAATTCTACATGCTGAAAAAATGAAGAGAATGCTAAACCACCCATTACACGAAAAATTGGCAGCCAGGAAAAAAAAAAAAAAAAAAAACAGAATAAAGCGCACAAGCCTAAACCATCTAACGAAGGAATTTGGCAAGTCATTCTATTCACTACTTAACCAACAATGTACACCTGAAGAGCTATCTTTCGATCTCTGGGACTCCGAATTATTGACACTCAATGTGTCAACATCCATCCCGAGCCTGGGAAACAAAGATGCTGAGCCCTCTTTAGTGAAGAAAGCACTCACAATGGAACACCTCAACAACATGTTCCCACAGGTCAGCTGGACAAGAATCTACACAGATTGATCAGCAAAAGAGGCAACTACGAATGGTGGGGCAGGTGTTTACATAAAACACCCAGATGCCACTACTGTGTCCCTAGCAGCCCCCACCGGACGAACTTGCTCTAACTACAAGGCAGAACTCTCAGCTCTATTGATGGCAGCACAGTATATGAACAATCTGCAAATCACCACAGGCAGGATAATTTTTCTCACTGACTCACTGTCAGCTGTACAGGCCCTTGAGTCCAAACCTACCGACAGCACACTACAAAGTCTAACACAGGAACTTGCTATGTTGTCAAATAAGGCAGAAATTCACTTGCAGTGGATTCCGTCTCACTGCGGCATCAAAGGAAATGAAAGAGCAGATGCTTTAGCCAAGGAAGGCAGTAACAAACTACAGACCTCCCAGCCACTATCTTTTCCAGAAGTCAAAACTCTCATTAAGAGAAAATCAGAAACAGATTGGAAAAACAACACTGGTTATAACTACGGAAAAGATTTTCTGAGGCACTTGAACAGAACAGACCAAGTCACAGTATTTCGCTTACGCACTGGACACTGCAGACTCAATAAACACTCATATAAATTAGGTATGAGCCAAACAGCTCTTTGCCAGTGTCTTCGTGCTGAACAGACTCCAGAACATGTCCTGCAAGACTGTCCTCTCCTGGCGGAGCTGCGGAGCGACATATGGCAACACCCAGTAGAACTGACAACTAAGCTTTGGGGAAACCTAAGAGACCTTGAAAAGATATCCCAGTTTATGACCCACAGTGGATTGTGCGCATGACCAGAGATCGCTGAAGAAGAAGAAGATACACATTTCACACTTAGTTATTTCTTTCTTCTTTGTGACGGCTATAATTTTCGTTGACTGACATTGTTAAATATTGAACTAAGCACCACAAAACAGCTGCCTTTTCTGAGTTGATGACAGCACCCATTTCTGCACACCAGTCAGTCACTTTATCTGCAGTTGCCGATAGCGCGTTTACTGACAATTTAACTCTACGCCTAGAGTTCTCACTGTGAACCTTTACTGCATCCCACTAAAAACTGAACGTCGTCTTTATTGTCTGCAATTAGCGTATCTTATATTGTTAATGTTACATCCTCGCACGTTAATTCCCATCTTTCCTTTCATACGTCGCATTATATTTTTACTATATAAAGGGAAAAAAGTTCCGGAGACATTACAGACCCTTGTCGCACACCTCTCTTGACTGGTTGGTACGATCCTACTTCATTATCGATTTTTATAGCATCGTGTTGTTTTCTGTGTATGTTCGTAATCGGTCTAAGATCTTTCCCGACATTTTGTAGATTTGTAAGGATTTTGATCAAGGCGAGTGTCTCCCTGTGTCAAAAAGTTTTCGTGTAATATATAAAGCACCGTCACTGTAGTTTGTACCATCCTATTTTATTATCGATTCTTATAGCTTCATGTTGTTTTCGGTGTATGTTTGTAATCGGTCTAAGATCTTATCCATTAATTTTTGGATTTGCAAGGATTTAGATCATGTCGACGTGTCGCACTATGTCAAAAGTTTTCGTGTGAAAAACAAAGCAGAGATAGTCTTTTTTTTTTTACTTCTGTCCAACGTTCAGTCTGAAATGGTTGGAGCATATTGAAAGAATGTCAGATGACAGAGAATTTTAAACTGTAAACACAACGGAGATGAATGGTGGTAGACCACGAGGTAGACCAAGAAGAAAATGGAGAGATAATGTCCAGACATGCCTGCAAACACCTGGTATCATCAACCGGAAAAAGAAGGCTAACTAAAGAGATGAATGGAGGCGGGTGATATCTGCAGCTATGAACCTCAAGGGCTCGAAATGCTAAAGAAGAAGATGAACGTTCTATTATTGTTCTCAGGAGATAAACAGCATTTTACCTTCTAGGAATCCACATTTATCTTCCCCTATTTCTGGTTGTATCTTTTTCATAATCATTCGCATGCTGATTCTTAGCAAAATCTGTCTGATGTGACTCGCAATGCTAATTGTTCGATGCTGATCACATTTTAAGGTCCTATAACACACATAAATAAACATTGCGGGAAACCTTGAGGCCTAGCAATATTATATATATATATATATATATATATATATATATATATATATATATATATATATATATATATATATATATTCTTCTTTGTCACACATCACTCCTGTCGCGTGCCTGATTCAAGGATTTCTCCTTAAGAACCAACAGCACTCTGAAATAATTATGTTGAGTCGTTGGCTCGTATTGGTCTAAGGGATGCCCAGTGGCCAATATACGCTCAACTTATTTCAGGAGTAGGGCAACTCAAACTTTGGCACTACAAAATATATAATATTCCTAGGCACACTTGGCTGGACACCCCCACTACTATAAAAAGGGAAGCCCCCAGGTTATGATAGTATACTATCATAGCCATGTTAACACAGATAACACTTATTACTTACACAAACATCAAAGCTAGACAGTTAGAATGGTAAAATAGGGACACCCAAGTTAGCCATGAAAATTTGTGCATGTAATTAGTACATTATATACATGTAATAATGAATCGATAAATAAGAGTCAGTGAATGGAGCTCAGGAAACATTGACACAACCCAGATATTGAAGCAGCCAGATGTAGTCTTGAGGAGTACATGAGTTCATCATTGGACTGATAAGGTGTTGTGGAAAGAGAGCATGTAATGTGAATAAAAGATCACTTAGCCCAGTTCGTAGGTCAATGCTCCCCTCAGTCCATGGTGATTAGACTGTAGTTGACTCAATCAGTAGTTGGGCCTTGATTTTACCTGGTACAAGCTGACTGTCACGAGCGAGGACACGGGACCTGCCTAGGAGCCCAACAAAGCTCTTGGAGACTGTGATGACCGCTGCCGGTCTCACAGGTGATGACACAATAAATGCAAAAGAGCCCAACAAAGCTCTTGAAGACTGGTTCGCTGGATTGATGACATAGGTGTCTGCAATTGTCCACTGGTCCTAGAACTCACAAACAAGCTCTTGTCATGTTGAGGTGGTGGCACAGTATACAGGACTTTTGGATCTGCTTGGTGCACAGAATGGTATGGGTTGGTGGTTGTTGGCTGGACTGTGATTCGTCTGCCTGATCTCTAAAGAGGTATCATCCAGAGCTTAGGAAATCTTCCAAGATAGAAATGGAACTTTGAATGCGCCAATTTCTACATAGACTGTATACACGTCTTGACACTTTGGGATCAGGCGAAAGAATGTTTTTTCAAAATCAAACTTAGCTTCTCTAGGAAAGAAGTCCCCTGTATTCCTGCCCAAGGGGTAAACCGGTTTACAGGAATTTCTAAATAAATTAGCTGAAATCGTCAACCTACAGTTGCAAGTTTGAAAATGAAGATTTATCAAAGCAACTAGAGGGTCTAGAAATGAATATATCACCAGAAAAAGGTATATATCAATATAAGGGACTATATACCTTTCCGGTTTAAGTTTGAAATTTGACTGAGCGCGAGGGAAGTCAAAGTCGCGACTCGTCCATTGTGTAGGGTTGGCTGCTCACCTCACGACATTCTTTTCTTCTTTTTTCCCTTCTGCTTCTTCTTCTTCTTCTTTTTCTTCTTCTTCTTCTTCTTCTTCTTCTTCTTCTTCTTCTTCTTCTTCTTCTTCTTCTTCTTCTTCTTCTTCTTCTTCTTCTTCTTCTTCTTCTTCTTCTTCTTCTTCTTCTTCTTCTTTACTTCCTCTTTTACCACTACGGGTGTCTAGAGAGATATAAGATCCTGCTTCGTGCTCTCCTGGCTGCTTCGACCATAGTGGTGCTGTAGAGTTTCTCTCATGTTATCTTTCTGTATTGTTCTTGACCTACCTCTTGCACTACGTCCTTCTCGTCTTTTGGTATATACCTTGAATGGTATAGCATCAGAAGGCATTCTCTCCAAGTAAGGAAACCATTTGATTTACTGTCTTTGTATGTAATTTAAAATTGCTTCTGTGCCGACTTTATCTTGTATGACCTCATTCCTGATTTTATCTCTTCTGGTCACTCCTACAGTCTTTCTCAGACACCTCATTTCCATGGTTACTAATTTTCTTGTATGTTTTGTTGTGAGTGACCATGTCTGGCACTGGTAGCATAGGGTGGGAATGAATATGCTTTGTATGAAATGTCTCTTTGTGCTGATTACGATTGCCTTATGCTGTAAGAGGAAGGGCTAACATTATTTATGTTGTTAACAAACAGAAAAAGTATTGATCGGCACAATCATAGAAAAAAGTGGAAAGATAGAAGGACACATTTGACAATATAAAATCAAAAGCTTTAGTAACCCTACTGGGAATATATTTTACGGCCTTAAAGGTTCTCCCTCAAAAATCGAAGCCTGGTTATGTCGAATATCACGAAAATCTCTCACTAATCTTTCAATCATTGTGTAAGCAAAGAGTTAAACTGCAACTGCTTCACAGACACACACACACACACACAAATTTAGGCTGAGTACTGGTTCAAAGGGTAGTCGCCGAGGACATGCGATTAGACTCTTGTCGCAGATCGGAAGGTCGTGGGTTCGCTCCCTGGCGGAGCCGGACTTTTTTCAAAAATGACCTTTGCTCCCAGGTTGACCCAGCCCTGAGTGGGTACCTGGTGCAGTCCCGGGAAAGTAAAGGCGGCCGGCGTGATGCTGACCACATCACACATCTTGTGCCGATTGGTCTATGACAATATAGGTCTACCCTATATGCCCTATACGCCTAAAGGCGTAGAAAATGGACCTTTACTTCACTTACTCCTTCAAATCTTCCCACGTTCCACCTTTCAGGACATTTAAGGACATTTACAGTACTACACAAACGTCAAACAGAGAAGCCCAATTACGGACCTCATTGGCCCGTACAACGGCAATCAGCCATGATAAAATAACGTCTGGCAAAGAGGAATCATCCGACTCGGAAGCCACTCTTCCATCCCTCGCACAAGTCGCTTTCCTCGATATACCTAGCCAGACGTTCCCGTAATCAACTCTTGATTGAGTCTGTCATTCTTTCTTTTTGAACATCAGATAATGAATAACGGGCGCTCGGCGTGTGGGCACACCAAGAAGGCATTTTTGCTTTTTTTGGGGTCTGAAATGGCGTTGGAAAGTTTTGCCAGGGCTTAAGGCTAGTTTATGATCATTTTGTCCTAGTTAAATGTTATTCTAGTTCTCGCTTTCTGCCACTCAAATTTTGTTATCTTTTTCTGTCTCTGTGTCTCCACCTTCCCTCATTATTTTTCGGCCCTGTTCGTTTACTCCGTTTGTGTGTGTGTGTGTGTGTGTGTGTATGTGTGTGTGTCTGCGTATATGCGCAAGCGGGCAAGTGTTTTTGTTTCATTATCATGCTTATAATGTTGCCCCCGTGAACAGAATTCTTGATTATTGTATCTATCTAATCTATCTATCTATCTATCTATCTATCTATCTATCTATCTATCTATCTATCTATCTATCTATCTATCTATCTATCTATCTATCTATCTATCTATCTATCTATCTATCTATCTATCTATCTATCTATCTATCTATCTATCTATCTATCTATCTATCTATCTATCTATCTATCTATCTATCTATCTATCTATCTATCTATCTATCTATCTATCTATCTATCTATCTATCTATCTATCTATCTATCTATCTATCTATCTATCTATCTATCTATCTATCTATCTATCTATCTGTCTGTCTGTCTGTCTGTCTGTCTGTCTGTCTGTCTGTCTGTCTGTCTGTCTGTCTGTCTGTCTGTCTGTCTGTCTGTCTGTCTGTCTGTCTGTCTGTCTGTCTGTCTGTCTGTCTGTCTGTCTGTCTGTCTGTCCGTCCGTCCGTCCGTCCGTCCGTCCGTCCGTCCGTCCGTCCGTCCGTCCGTCCGTCCGTCCGTCCGTCCGTCCGTCCGTCCGTCCGTCCGTCTCTCTGTCTGTCCGTCCGTCTGTCTGTCTCTCTGTCTGTCTGTATGTTCGTCCGTCCGTCTTTATGTCTGTCTTTTTGTCTGTCTGTCCGTTTTTCTGTCCGTCCGCCCGCCTGCCTGTGCCTGCCTTCTGTTATGCGGATTAGAAACTATACTTATGGGCAGCAGATGAGCGTCTAACCTTGACATTATGACCTTGACATCGTTATTTCATAAGGTTTAGGAAAATCATTATCATCATTATCATCATCAACGTCATCATCCGTATTATCATCACTTTCCACCTCTGCTGTCAAATTTAGGTAGGGAGTCAAGAAAACTCTTGTGTTTAGCACTGACCCGCAATGTCTTTCTGTCTTTCTGTCGCCAAGTCATCTTCATTCATCCCGTGTGTCCTCTTGTCGTCGTGTCAGCTCTTTATATATGATAGTAGAGTACAGCCAATATTTACTTGGCTAGTCCATATTCTTACTTGTTTCTACCAGGTTTTGAGGATTTTCATTGTTCTAATCTTTATTCATCCCGTGTGTCCTCTTGTCGTCGTGTCAGCTCTTTATATATGATAGTAGAGTACAGCCAACATTTACTTGGCTAGTCCATATTCTTACTTGTTTCTACGAGGTTTTGAGGTTTTTCATTGTTAGATTAATATCTTTTTTAGATTGATGTCTTTTTTAGATTAATATCTATTTTAGATTGATATCTATTTTAACATTATATCAATTTTAGATTGATATCTATTTTAGATTGATGTCTTTTTTAGATTGATATCTATTTTATAATTTTATCAATTTTAGATTGATATCTATTTTAGATTGATGTCTTTTTTTAGACTGATATCTATTTTACGACTCATCAAGTCATCGTAGTGTCAGGTCTTCAGTAGCAACCCGCATGGTTGAAACTAATAATGATCTTTTAGAAAAGTACTGCTACTGGTGTAACAATACTTGACGATATCATCATCCTCGTCGTTATCATCATTATCATCTATGTCATTATCACCAGCATTATCATAATCTTCATCAGCATTATAATATTGTCGTGTACAAGTCACACAGAACTCGCACTGTATATGATCATATGCTCAACCCCGCGGTTTTTGTTGTTGTTGTTGTTGTTACTGTTGTTATGGATATAATCAAGTTAAGCCGTTCGTTCTTTTTTTTTTTTCGTTTTATAACAACTGAAAAAAAAAAATCTGACCACGTTTAACCCTTCTGAGAACAGCTTGGGTTATAATCGTGGCTAAATACTTTTAGCCGGTCACATCAATGTTTGTCTGCGGATTTCCTCAGGCAAATGATATGTTGTTGAGAGGGAGAAAAACACGGTAAATTTCTTGTCTTTCTATTTAAAACATCGTCTCTGTGGCTAAGTTGATGCGAACGCTTCGTAATGTCGGGATGCCAGGTTTGATCCCACCTGCGGGCCATGCGCCTTGCGTTGGTTTCGACAGTGGTTTTAAGAAAGCCGACCGCCCAGGAGGAAATGGCAAACTACTGGACGTAAATTTGCCTAGAAAAAACACGCAACAGCCAGGGGGCTGTTGGGGTTGGTTCTGCAACGTCCTGTAAAGGATACGCAACTAACCTATTTAAAAAAAAACGTCTGACCTTTGCTTAGTTAGTTCCGTGTTGGTGATAAATGTGATCCAGTCATGACATTTGGCTTTTTTCATCAATGTTGAAAATTGTCTTGTCGTTCAATTTTTTATCTATAAAACATAAAATATTCGACCTTTGCCTATACTTCCGTGTTGGTGGCCTTAACCTATCTTTAAGAGCACGTAACCCAGACAAGAGTTTTTCTGATATCTGAAATTAGAACCACTCATCACATTTGGCCTATCTCATTAACTTTCGTCTCTTGCTTTTTCTGCCGCATCAGCTAGGGCAAAAATAAAAATCCTCTTTTCTTCCTAAGACACACAAACCAATAAACGTCTGACCTTTCCTTGACGTTTTTTTTTTTCTTTCTTTACGTTTAGCCTTGACCAACCCTTATGTGTAAGACTGCCAGACAAGAAGCCCGTGACCCTAGGCCTGAATCTTTACAACTGGAACAGTTGCCGTACGCATAGTCTTTGATGTTTACGATATAATAATCTTGGCATTTGTGAAGCATTTTCAATTGTTAGACTCTTGAGTTTCAGGAGAGTCCTTATCTTTTCTGATATCTAGTTTCAGAAGTAATTTTCTTGTTTACTTGTTGTCTTCAGTTGTGTGCGTATGTGATTTTTGTGTGCGTGTCTGTAACATTGCTGATGCGTACGTTGCTATGCAACTTCAACATCTAGTCTTTCTGATAATTTAACAAAGAAGTAAACGACCCTTCTCCACGCCTCTGTACGTATTGGGCATATAAGGCTAGACCTATATTTTATAGACCAGTCAGCACTAAGTTGGTTGTGTGGTCTACATCATGCAGGCTGCCTATTCTGTAAAGGATACGCAACTAACTTGAATAAAAACCGCATGTAATTCTCTTTCTCCAGATCTCTCTCTCTCTCTTTCTCTGTCTCTCTATCTCTCTCTATGTGTGTGTGTGTGTTTGTGTGTGCACGCAGAACTGTTAAGATCGTCGTACAAAGCTCGAACTTCGTAGCTCCAGAAACGGTACTAATTGACCTTGTCGTTTTATGAAACATCTTCGGTTGTTGGACTCCAGAGTCTGAGGATGTGTTATGTTTATGTTATCAAGTTTTAGAAATAATTGGCTTCTTTAATTTTTGTCTTTATTTGTCTGCGTTGCTTGTATGTAGGGTGTTGGATGTACAAGGTGTTGGATGCTTAAGGTGTTGGATGTGTAAGGTGTTGGATGTGTAAGGTGTTGGATGTGTAAGGTGTTGGATGTGTGAGGTGTTGGATGTGTAGGGTGTTGGATGTGTAAGGTGTTGGATGTGTAAGGTTATGGATGTGTAAGGTGTTGGATATGTGAGGTGTTGGATTTGTAAGGTGCAGGGTGTGGAAGGTGCAGGGTGTGGAAGGTGCAGGGTGTGGAAGGTGCTGGATGTGTAGAGTGCTGGATGTGTAGAGTGCTGGATGTGTAAGGTGTTGGATGTGTGAGGTGTTGGATGTGTGAGGTGTTCGATGTGTAAGGGGTTGGATGTGTAAGGTGTTGGATGTGTAAGGGGTTGGATGTGTAAGGTGTTGGATGTGTAAGGTGTTGGATGCATGCGTTGACAAGCTACAGCCTGCTTTAGAGATCGTCATTATCTCTTCTTGAGGCTAATCCTGACAACCAATGCTTGAAGAAGTCGGATGTGTCGTCCAAAACTTGCAAATATCACAACCACGTCTTCCCAGGTTGGTCTCGGGGCCCTACTATGGGGAAACAAGAATAGACCCACTGTCTCATCAACAAGCATGTCGTAAGAGTCGAATAACTGGGTGTTTTCTTTGGAGTCGGAGTATACCTGCCTGAAAGGCAAGAAACCAACAGTTTGCATAGAAATAAGTCACACCTGTAAAACGGATGTGCACACAACGCAGGTTCTTGAACAAGTCTAAAGTCCAGAGGTGAATGAACTTTCTGTCAGAGTTTACAGCTGGTGAACGTGAAGCAAAATACAACCATTTTATTTCACAATGCACCTACAACTTCTGATGAACGTTCAAGAAGAAAAGGCTGTAAACTGGTTTAACTGAGAGAGGATTAACTACATTTGCTCCGAGTTCTCCCCCTTTTTGGCTAAGTCTTTTCCTGCTGAGCGGTTACTGCTACATAAGGCAGACGTGGTTAGTGCCTTATGGGAGAGCGTATACAGTTCGGAGGAGCAGATGGATCACCACAGTCTGGTGAGATTGATGCAGCGGGGAGTGACGAGAGGTTCTGGCAGTTGCTCGAGGCTCAGAGGAAAGGCAAGACGGACGTTTAATCAGAATGCTACTGGCACCATTAGTATCGGAACTCTTTGCTGGCTGCTGAAGATGGGGACGGAGCGCTTATGGGAATGCCCCGAGTGCTGTGATGTCGGTTCTTGAATCAAATCAATCAAATTAAATCTGCTAAGCGGCTGACAGCATGTCTATAGCAGTGGCTTTCAAACTTCCTTATGCCGCGACATTTTGATAAGTTCCCCCAGACAATGACTTTCCTTCATAACTTCAATGAATATGTGTTTTCCGATTGTCTTAGGCGAACCCTGTGGAAAAATAGTTTGACCCCCAAAAGGGGTCGCAACCCACAGGTTGAGAACCGCTGGCCTAGAGCATTGTGTATGTGCTCAGCCTTCTTACACCCGTCGGCTCTGTGGCTAATTCGATGCGAACGCTTCGTTATGCCGGAATACCGAGTTCGATCCCAGCTGCAGGCCATGCGCCTTGCGTTGGTTTCGACAGATTTATCAAGAAAGCCGACCGTCCAGTAGACAATGGCAAACTACTAGACGTAAATTAGCCTAAAAAACCACACAACAGCCAGGGACTGTTGAGGTTGGTTCTGCAACGTCCTGTAAAGGATACGCAACTTACACCCGCGGCCCATTAGTACAGGGGAAGTTATGACAGCTAATAAACCCGAAACTCCACGTGTGGGTCATGGGAGGCTAAAACAAGAATAGACCCACTGCCTCCCCAACAAGCGTGTCGTAGGAGTCGACTAACTGGGGAGTGTATCTGCCCGAGAGGTAAGAAACAACCAGCTGCACACAAATAGGCCAGTAAAACGGATGTACATACACAAAACACAGGCCCTGGCACAAAGCCAAAGTCCAAATGGGCGAACAACCATAACTTTCCACCGGAATTTAGAGCCGGTAAACAAAGAAGAAGAAGATACCCGAAACAAAATAAGCGCGTACGACGCCGCACCAGTTGTGCAGGAATCACATGTTGTTTGTCCATCACGAGTGATGAAGATCACTTTCATCAAAAGTAGTGATGCTCAATGTTTATGAGTACGAAGATGGCTGATTAGTCCAACATGAGCCTGAGAAGTTCTTGAGCAGTGCGGACAACAGATGGAAGCCGCAGTAAGTGTAGGATTAGCAGTACGATTCTTTCTAGTCTGCCTCCGTTTCTCTGCCTGTGCAACCTCCGCTGCCTAGCAGGCCGAAGCACTATGTCTGAGGGACGTACGCCATCCCAGGCGGTCTTGCGTAGCGGCCTCCCACATCGCTGTGTTGACGCCAGAAGAATTGAGAGCAGTCTTCAGTCTTTATATCGCCTTTTCCCTCCATTTCTCCTCCTTGGAACCTAACTCTTCTCTTGCTTGAATCACGTAGTCGCTACATGAGTTATTGTCTTTTAGCACAGACTGGAGTTCAGGTGACGTAAACATCGGTTGGCATTACCGCTTTATGTAATTGTACGGAGTTTTCAGGGATTTTTTACCTGTGTTATTCTCATCTTTGTAAAATAACTAAAGGACCATTCCCTACGTCTTTCATGCGTATTGGGTATATAGGGCTAGAACTATATTTTATAGACCAAAGTCACAAGATGGGTGATGTCAGCATCACGCCGGCCGCCTTTACTTCCCAGGACTACACCCCGTACCCACTCAAGGCTGGATCGACCTGGGAGCTGAAGTCATTCTGAATAAAAAAAAAGTCCAGGGAACTTCCGATCCGCAGGCGAGCGTCAAGCCGCTACGCTACTGCATCTTGAGATTCTCACTCTTGAGATGTTAAATCCTGTAGACCACAATCTTGACCGAGAAAAAACCACATGCGCTACCCTGTTCAACGATTATGCAGAATGTGTTTATGTTTATTCAACGCATCATCATCACGGCACACGGGTGTAACCCATAATTGCTCCGTTCTACTTCTAACTCAATCCTGAGTCTGAAGAATCTCAGCGCAGTGCACGAGTTCCGTTGCACCGGCGGGGATCCTGATGTGTTTAGCGGCCTATCCGGACTTTTCTGCGGCCCAGGAGAGGCTGGACAGTTTGACATCATGGCATGGAGGATCATTTGTGTCAGAGTTGCCTGAAAGTACACGAGACAGAAGGCTGTGGATAACATCACTACCAACGCCCCATGGAATGGACTTTTAACTCTTTCTGCCCCAGAAATACACCATATGTAATCAGCTAGTGCCTCTTTGTGTAAAGCATAAATGGTGTGTCATTATTTCTTTTTCCTTTGGTCTGAAAGCACTACAGAAATTTGGCCCTATTATTTTGTTACGCCACATATTGTCTGTTGCCAGTTTGAAAATATGATACTGATTCTATTTTATTGTGGTTATTGTTTGATTTAGGAGCCAGCGTGGTCTAGCAGCTTGACGCTCGTCTGCGGATCAGTTGGTCGTGGGTTCGGGTCATGACAAAGGCCAGACTTACTTTTTCAAAAAGGACCTTGGCTCTTAAGTGGACCCAGCCTTGAGTGTGAACCAGGTACAGTCCTGGGGAGTAAAGGTGGTCGGCGCGATGCTGACCATATCATCCGCCAAGTGCCGTTTGGTCTATAAAATATAGGTCTAACCCTATATACCCAATACGTCTAAAGGGCATAGAAAAGAGTCCTTTACTTTTGTTGTTCAGATTGTTTCATTTGGGCTGTCTTTCGAAAAACTTGAAACCGAAAGAGTTAAGAAACAGAAGAAGAAGAAGAAGCGATATACTAGTGGATCCTTGAGACAAATATTTTCCCTGCTACAGAACCGCGTACTCTAAGAAAGAGCCAACGACCTTTAGCACGCAAAGCTAGCGGCTTGACCGTTTAGCAACAGGACACCCACTCCGCCAGTTATCAACACACGCTCACGTTGCTTCTAAGTCAGTGGATTCTTGCCATTAAAAGAATCAGTAATAACTATTATATCTTGCACTGTGTTCATCCCTGTGATTCTTATAAAATCAAATGATTGAGGTGTGTTTATATCACTATCTTTATCATTATGCTCACACCACCACCGCCATAACAGCAACAATCTTTATATCATTCAGATCATTATCATCATCATGATCATCACCACCACCACCACCTTCATCATCATCATCATCACCACCACCACCTTCATCATCATCATCGTCACCATTGTCATCGTTTGCCAAAACAAATATCATTAGGTGCAGATGCTGACTTTTCCCGTATCATACTAATTATAAACTCGTCGTTCGCTTCCTCTCATATATGCCTCTTTGCTCTATATACACCTAATTCTCCCTTCACACATTCTTGCACATGTTATTTGATCTAAGCCCGTGTCTTCTGTCACGATTCATTAGTCTATAATTAGTTTTCAGAATGTTTCCTTTGTCCAGTACTAGTGTTCCTATAGCTATCTCATTTGTAGCCAGAACATCTGCTCTTTCATGTCCTTGCACTCCTGCTTATCGCTGACAGTATATCCACGTGATTCCTTGTACTGTTGACCTTCTTCTTGTCTCAACTGGAATGCCTCCCGGCGGAAGGACAGGATGAGTTCTATAGAACGGGTACTTCTGTTCGCTTCGTATAAAATACTTTCAGTGTCTCTGATATTTCTGCCGTCCATTATCATCGTGGTCGACCTCTGGAACTGCTACCGTTGTATCTGTATAACATTACTCTCCGCTGGCGTGCTGATGCTGTGTATGCATACAAACTATCAATGACAATACCTCATAAACGCTATTACAATAACCCACACACAGACGCACGTAAATGAACACACATATATTAATAGAAAAAAAAAGACATAATCTTTACATTGTTACCTGTGTATAGACACAGGAATCCGTCCTTTCTAATTTGTCTATCATAATTCATAACACCCAGGCAGCATTGATAGAACGATCAAGCAACTTATCTCTCATTGGCTCACGGAAATGTTTCGTCTGCCTCATTTCCTGAAAACCAAATTTGTTAGCAATTCTGTGCTGGAAAAATAATAATCCACTTTTTTTTGGCTGTGCTGGGAATTTAGTATCTGGCCATCTTATCAAATGTGATCAATGAAAGTGTTGCGTGAAGTGTCATGGTGTCGTTAGCAACGGGCACTGTTTCGGGCCAGCCTACCGGCACTTTAAACACTGGCTTTTAAATTTAGATTTTGTATTGTGTACATATAGAAGCCACCGTGGTCTAGCGGCTAGACGCTTGCCTGCGGATCCGAAGGTCGTGGGTTTGATTCCTGATATGGCCGGACTTTTTGGGGTCAAAAATGACCTTGGCTCTCAGGTCGACCCAACCTTGAATGGGCACCAGGTGCAGTACTGGGAAGTAAAGGCGACCGGCGTGATGCTGACCACATCAGCCACCAAATGCCGTTTGGTCAATAAAATATAGGTCAAGCCCTGTATACCCAATACGCCTGAAAGTCGGTTAAAAGGGTCCTTTTCTCTTTACTTTTACTGTAGACAAATATATAAGCGCCCGCCCACATACACGCACGATCGATCGACCAGTTTGTCCCCTCAAGGCTGCTACCTACAACTTTGACAATATCGTCCTGAGATTTAAAAATCAGAGTCTGGAGAGCAGATCAACAAAGCAGAACCCAGATTCTCGGTTCAACCTCCAGAAAGAGACCAGGACCAGTTACAACTTCTTGGTTTTGTTGTTTTGTTTATGTATGTATGTATATATATATATATATATATATATATATATATATATATATATATATATATATATATATATATATATATATATATATATATATATACAATTTATAATTAAACTGAAAAGCAACAATACATTGGATTATTACCAAAACAGATGCACTCAATTTCAAAATAGCTTGACGCTCCACTTGAAAAGAAAGGGAGGGGGAGGGGATAGAGACCGTTGATCTAGTGTTTCAAAGAAATGTCCTGGGTGGTAAAGGCAGATTAGCTAAGGTAAACCTCTTGATCCAGCGAGTATCGATAAAAAAAAAGGGACTAGCACGGTATACCTATCGCATTAATTTAGTGATCTTGGCTTCCAAGTCGACTCAATCAAACCTGGTCACAGGAAATATCTTCGAATGGAAAGGCGGCCGGGGTTATGTTAGGCCATATCTCCCATCAAGTGCCGATATCTATTTAACACTATATTTTCTATGCGCAAATAGCGTTAGGCGGCCCTTTTCTTCAGGTTGCTCATTATGCGTCTGTTGTGCCAGTCTAGTGAGAAAGGCCCTAACTATGTGCATGTGGTAAATTTAATTCAGTTCCGTGTTTATGGCGCTTTCTAAGAGGCAGCTTTTCCAGATGTTGATCTTTATCCACGGTATTTAAATGCAGGTTTCTATAGATATTCTGCTTTATGTACCGACACCTTTCTTTCTTTCTTTCTTTTTCCCCCTTTCTTAAACATTTATTCTTGCAGCATGGCGCCGTCGTCATCTGTAGGCTACAGGTTCGATACGTACCGATGATCGGGTGACCTAGTGATTGGGACCTGCCAGGCATTATAGTCAAAATCAAGATGCCATTTCTACTTTCTGGAGAATTTCCTGGTTTTATACCTGATCGACTAGGACGGCGGGTCAATGTTTTAAAATCATTTCGGTGCGAATTCAAACCGATGATACCGGAGCTGGTAAGCAAGCGTGCTAGCCACTGAATAATAGCGAATACCTTTCACACTGTAAACACAGTTTAACAAATTTTGTAAGGATATTATAGCAAAAAAAAAAAAAAAAACACACACACACACACACCACTAAAAAGCAAAGCATGTCATTCAAACAGGTATCATTCATCTATGATCTGCCTAAACTGTAAAGACGCCTGGTCAGACAAGTAACCCGCCATTTTGTATAGCTCGTGAAATTTGCATGGTTACGATACAGCATTTGGAAAAGAGCGAACATCAAATTCTGATCTACATTTCGAAAAGTGCTATAAAAACAGTTCAGCTGATGAGATAAGTTTTTAAGGATCAGTGGTAATGTAAATTCCACTACATGGCATTGGGCCAAAGGGCGAAAGCTCATGCGCTGCTGCATCAATAACAACAACAATAACATCAATATAAGGATCAGTGTTTACCTGGTGCACAGGTAGATATTTGGGCAGCATTCACAAATCAAAATTGGCGTGCAAACGATTACAGACGGTGCATTCAGATTAATTTTTTAAAATAATGAACACATTGTCCAATTCAGAGAAAGGATAACAAAGATCGTCATCTGGCTGTGACAATGATGGCAGATGAATATGACGATAAATTTAATGTAATTGACCTAGTCGTGTTCACACTATCACAAAAACCCAGTTTCACGGTGTTCTCAATGAACCACATTAATTAGTGAATCATATGCCGTCTCCACTGTGAATTTGTGTGCAATGGGTATCTAACTATCTCTGTCTCTCTTATTATTTGTACAACATGTTAGCCGGTGTCTTGATGTTTTCCCTCTCACTTCGTTTTCTCTTACCTTCGATTTTTCCTTCCATTTTACATGACACACTGTAATTTATGTTATTGTGGCCAAGTCATTTTGCTGGTCTCTTCGTTAGTTCTTTCAGCAACTCTCTTTTGTTTCATTCTTTCCATAACATCCTTATCCCCCCCCCCCCCCTTTTTTTAAAACAATATTATATATTAGTCTGTACCCCGGAAACATCAGAGACTCCATTCGATTTTTATTTTAAAGTGCTCTTTCATTGTTCAGGTTTCTTCACCATACAGTAGGGCCATGTTTATATATCACCTAATAATTCGCATTTGTGGTGCGTCATTTATCTCTCTAAGCGTAAATCGTTTTCTTTTTCGTTGTCTGCCTTTTATCCACCGGTGAAGCATGGGAGCACAATCACCTGACGTTTAGTCGTCCTTATCAATAACGTTAGCATCTTGTTAGGTAAATTTTTCGTCTTTCACGTTCTCTTTTTGATTTCTTTTATCTTTTATAAGCAATCTTATAATGTTCACAAATAACCACTTTCACAAACACCAGTCTCACAAATAATCACGTTAACGTTCAGAACCAGACACTTTCAGAATGCCAGAGATAATTATATTCACGTCGCTTTAAAAATAATTACGTTCGCATTGTCGTATTAATCCTATTACCACTCATCAATACGTGGTTGTGAATGTACACAGACAAGGATAGAGGGAACTATTCGGAGCAGTGCTGAACTGAACAATATTGATGTGAGATCGTTTCACGTGACAGAGATTCGATACAACGACCACGTTCTGCACGTTCTCCAGACACTGACGTCATTAAACCGATTAACAACCCGGCGGGAGCCAAATATACAGACCGGGTGATGTGAGAAACAGACTTGAGCTAGAGATACCTGGGCAAGCTGGGCACGCTTGATCTTGATCATTCTTATCAATCTAATTCTCATTATTTTCATAATCTTTTGAGTCGAAGTCAATGTTGAATGTTGAATCAGGAATTGACATTACAACATACAGGACTTCCCCATAAGCGCTCCACCCCCATCCTCAGCAGCAAGCGAAGAGTTCAAATACCGATGGCACCAGTAACTGTCTGATTGTATATCCGTCTCCCTTTTTCCCTGAGTGTTAAGCGCCGGCCACATCCTCTTGTAACTCCTCGCAGTGCCATTCTCCCATGACCACAATGATCTATCTGTGCCTCCGCACTGTTCAATCGCTCTCAACGAGCCCTCACAACATCCAGTTTGTCATACACCAGTTCACTACCAAGCGGTGCAGAACCGGCTAATCTATCTGCCTGCTCATTTCCTAACAGCTAGTGTTTGTTGTTGGCAGCCTTCCGTCTTTCCAGACAATAGAGCTTTTTTATATGTTATGCTATGTTATCACAATCCACATCACTGCACATTGGGCATTCCCATGCATGCTCAGTCCTCCGATGCAGCAATCACTATGACATATTTCTACTATACTTTTCCGATGAAAGCTTGGTTACATTATCTGTTCTCGGCCTCGAAGGTGGCATATACGTGCTTAAAAAAGCACCAAGCCTTAAGGGTCATTCTAACAATGTCATTGTCATCAACACTGCCCTCGTCCTTCTCCTCCTCCTCACAATCATCATCATCGTTATTAGTCTTATTCTTCTTCTCCTCCTCCTCCTCCTCCTCATTTTCCTTCTCCTCCCCTCTTTTTCCTTCTTCTTCTTCTTCTCCTTCTTCTTCTTCTTCTTCTTCTTCTTCTTCTTCTTCTTCTTCTTCTTCTTCTTCTTCTTCTTCTTCTTCTTCTTCTTCTTCTTCTTCTTCTTCTTCTTCTTCTTCTTCTTCTTCTTCTTCTTCTTCATCCAACTGTTCAATTTTAAGAGTTCAAGAGGATTCTTTTCGATTATTACCATCATCTTTATCCCTACCAACATTATCTTCTTCTATTTCTGCTGTAAAGCGTTGTGGAGAGGAATAATTACTGTTTCATTGCTCAAAAGGTGTCAAAGCCTGATGCCAGGCCGGTGCTTGAAGGTCATAAGCTAACCTCCTCCGTCTTTGGCGCTGTCTTGCTCTCGTATGTTTAGCTCTTGTGTTTTTGACCATCTTTGTTGTATTTTATCCAACTTTCACTGGCATTGTCTATTTTTTAATGTGGATTTCATTGCGGAAGTATAAAAAAGGTTTTAGGCTTCCGAACATAGATGCTAGTTTTTCTATACAACGGATAAACACCATAGCAAAAGGATAGTAAGTGCTCCCTTCTACTTATAACTCAGGCCTGAGTAGGAAGAATCTCATCCACAGTGTACCAACTCCGTAGCACTTGCAATTTTTACATTCGCAACAATTCACTCGGGCGTCCGATCTTACTACCGAGAGACCAAGGAAATTACTAGTAGTTTTGGTGAAAAAATTCCTCCACCAGGGCTTAAACCAGGGACCTCCAGCATTCGAGGTGAACGCCATGCCCCGAGACCACTCAGCCCCGCTTTGCACTTTATAAATGAGCTATCTGGAGCATAATACTAACCATATTGGTGAAACATCGAAAGTTAGCTTGTTTCGGGCATGCGGAGAGACATGATTCGAGTGCAAAGACCATACTTTAATTAATATGGGAAGGGGGGGGGGGGCGGTGGAGAGAAGTACCTGGAATGACAACACCAAGAAGTGGACAAGACTAAATTACCATATAATTATTTAAAGCCGAAGACACGGATATGGCGGGCTTGTGTGCTACTGCTTCTATCGACACACCTCCATGACCCTAACGGGTCAGTGGTTATGTATGTATGAAACATTCTCTGCTTTGCAGTGCATTTGAAACAATGTGAATTCCTAACAATCTTGTTGGATTTTTTTGTTTCAAATATATTTTTTTTCCTGATATCGGAGGTGTCAGTTAAGCACCTTATTTTACCTCAGTTGAATGTATAAATGCATACTTTAAAACTAAAAAATAGTGTCTGAGTTTCCAGTGATAGCATATTATTGAAAAACATAGTTAAAAGTTAGTTGTGTATACTTTACAGGACGTTCAGAAGCAATTTCAGCATTTTCGGCTGTTGCAGTTTTTCTAGGAAAATTTTTACGTTCATCAGTTTGCCATTGATTTCTAACGGTCATCTCTCGGTACCATTGTCGAAACAAATGCAAGACAAATCGTCAGCAGCTGGGATTGAACCCGGAACCCGGCAATACGAAGCAAGTTAGCAACGCCTAAGCCACAAACGCTGATTGGAAAAGATAAGCTACTAATCGTGATCTGCGGATATTGATCAGTCTGAATGTCCTAATAACACGACACGTGTGTGTATGTGTTTATATGTTTATATGTGTGTGTCTGTGAGCGCTTCCATTTTTTTTTTTTTTTTTGGGCACCTTATTTAACTTTCCTTGTTTATTCTGTCATCCTCCTTGATCATATTTCCTAGATATACAACTATTTTCAGGCCCAGGAAACTCATCGTGAAATTAATTTTGTTAAAAATGTTTAAGCTACCTTTGTCTGACTGATTGACTGACTTTCTACCCCACCAGGACATCACACAAGCAATAAATACCCGATGACACAAAGTGCCACCATGTGGATGAGGATCACCGTGGAGAGGTCCCAGAAACCGCGTTCAGACATTTGGCCATATTTATGGCCTGCCTATATTGCGGCCCCCAGCAAAAGCCAGGGTGGAGCTTCAAATAAAAAATTTCATCCTGAAAAGGACAATAGAGATATAATTTTTGCTACCTTTGTCCCGTGCTTTGTTAATCTATTCTGAGTTAGTATTCTAACTAAACCGCGTCCACAGTTGTGCTATTTTAACTCGTTAGGATGGATAGACTCACAGTTTGAAGTATGCAAGCCTTGGTATAGGAATTAACGAATACGTAAATAGACCTCAAATAAGTCGATTACTTAACCTTTTTCTGAATTTATTTCTTACCATGTGAAGATAGTTGCACACTTGTGACAGTGTTCTTATAAACTTACCTCCCCTATGACCTTTTAATTATCACGTCCCTTTCACTATGCTGTCATATCATAATACCACTTACATTGCTGGCACTACAAATCCCTTGGCGCGAATGAATACATAAGCTTTCATTTTCAAATAGGTGTATGTGATTGTTGCCTATCATCGCAAATTCTTCTCTTCGTAAGTTCCGTAGCCCCATTCGTGGAAATGTTGGACAAGAAGGGATGATGGTGGCGGATTGTGAATGCAATGTCCCTTAACCAAGACTATCCTAAAATGCGATTACATAAGCCCTCCCCCCCCCTTTTTCCCGGAATTCAGTGTTGTGGTTGGAAAGATGCAGAAAACGTCGCTGTGAAACTCTCAAGTTCCCAATGTCACTTTTAGGGGTAAGCGAATAAAAAAAAATACAAAGAAGTGGAAGTTGAACAGAAGAAGCAGAAGAGGAGGAGGAAGAAGAAGAAGAAGAAGAACAAAAAGAAGAAGAAGAAGAAGAAGAAGAAGAAGAAGAAGAAAAAAAAGAAAAAGAAAAAAAAGAAGAAGAAGAAGAAGAAGAAGAAGAAGAAGAAGAAGAAGAAGAAGAAGAAGAGGGAGGCGGGAGAGGGAGGAAGAGGACAAGGAAGAAGGAGACGGAGGAAGAAGGACATGACACTTGATGATGATGGATTACAGTACCGTTGTCGGAAATAACACGGTTTTTCGCTGTGGGCAAACAACCTATTTTCCTTGTTAACAAAAACAAAGAAAGGTCAGCATTATTTTCTTTATGGACTGGAGCAAGTTAAAATAATTCATATTAGTTTTTTAAGGACAAAAAAAGTTTTAGGATACGAGATATTCACCATACAAACCAAGTCTTGGAACGGGTTACATTCTACCCCAAGGTTACAGTGTACTTTCATGGAATCAACATATTTCCAGTGATCAACATGATAAAGTGAAGAAGTGTTCTTGTCAGTAGTGCTGTGAAGTAATCATAATATAATTAAACCAAAAAACAAACAATTAGATGATGGTCATTAGCAAAAGAGAAATTAGCAAGAGGACGACAATTACTGTTTTCCGCTTTACCTATGTGCCAGTCCTGACTTATGGGTATGAGTCATGGGCAATGACAACAGCTCACAGAAGCCAGTTTCAGGCCTCAGAAATGAGATATCTGAGAAAAGTGGTCCAAGTGACAAGAAGGGACAAAGTCCGCAATCAGACAATACGTCAGATCTTAATACCCAGTCCTTACAAACCCGAGTGGATCAGCCACAGTTACCATGGCTTGGACATGTATGCAGAATGGGAGAAAATCTGCCACCATCTGCATGGGAGGCTAAGAACCAGGGAACCTCCAGGGCGTCGCAGGGTCAGCTGGGAAGACAACATCCGACAGTCCCTAACTATCAGAGGACTGAAATTGAAAAAAAGCCAGAAAGAAAACTGCTGACAGAGAAGTCTGGCGATCAGGCAAACCTCTACACCCCAAGATAGAAAAGGAGCAACTAAACAGGAGTAAGTACGTGATGGCCATTAAATTATAGAGGAAAATAAAGTGATATATTGCTAGACGGAGACACAGTGTCTGTGGATATAGCTGACTATTTCTGACTTTTTAATACCAAGGAAAATATAAACAAATACCTTGAGGTTTCCTTGCTGTTGTCGTTGCTTCGGTTACATTGAGTTTAATCTTTTCTTTCTTTCTTTCTTTCTTTCTTTCTTTCTTTCTTTCTTTCTTTCTTTCTTTCTTTCTTTCTTTCTTTCTTTCTTTCTTTCTTTCTTTCTTTCTTTCTTTCTTTCTTTCTTTCTTTCTTTCTTTCTTTCTTTTCTTTCTTTCTTTCTTTCTTTCTTTCTTTCTTTCTTTCTTTCTTTTTTTCTTTCTTTCTTTCTTTCTTTCTTTCTTTCTTTCTTTCTTTCTTTCTTTCTTTCTTTCTTTCTTTCTTTCTTTCTTTCTTTCTTTCTTTCTTTCTTTCTTTCTTTCTTTCTTTCTTTCTTTCTTTCTTTCTTTCTTTCTTTCTTTCTTTTCTTTTCTTTTCTTTCTTTCTTTCTTTCTTTCTTTCTTTCTTTCTTTCTTTCTTTCTTTCTTTCTTTCTTTCTTTCTTTCTTTCTTTCTTTCTTACTTTTTTTTTTCTCGTCTTTCTTTTTCTTAGTCAAGTGCCTGAGTAGATCGACGAACAGAAAAAAACTATAGGTGTTTATCAATCTGCTATTGTGTTTATCCTGAGGCAACGACTTTCCTTGAAGACCGAGGTTCTGACAGATCAAATCAGTGCCTGATGTGCCCCAACCCTTCCCATTCCTACCTGGCTTAGTGTTCTACAACTGACTGTCAGAAACAGTTTATTAGTAAAGTGAATCATTTTGTTTTCTCATAGGCGTCTTGTGAGACGAGCAACGTAAACATCGACATATTTTTGGTAACTAGGAGAATCATTGGTCTCTCTCTCTCTTTCTCCCTCTTTCCCTCTCTCTTTCTCTCTCTCTCTCTCTCTCTCCCTCTCTCTCTCTCTCTCTCCCTCCCTCTCTCTCTCTTTCTCTCTCTCTTTTTGTGTGTGTGTGCGTGTATGTGTGTGTGTCCGTCCGTCCGTCCCTTCCTCTCTCTCCCTCTTTGTAAGTGTGTGTGTGCGTGTAAGTGTGTGTGTCTTCTGTGAAAAGTTTCCATAAACAGATTTAGGTTCTGCCAACCGAGAAGAGATGCTAGTGAGCGAACATGGAAACACCACAAAGTAGGTCGGGTGGGATGGGATTATGATCGATTGTGTGGGGGTATGGTATATTAATATGGCTGGCCTACAAAGCATATATATAGATATACACATATTATTATTTAAAAGTTATTCTAGAATAAAACAACAAGATAACGTAGTCTTGACGTGGGAAAGAACATATTTAGAATGAAGATTATAGATTTGTAGCATGTGCTGTTTACATAAAAATAGAGTTTACAGATTTAACTTCCGGTCAAGGTGGCGAGGCAAGGGGATGTTCATGTTTCGGCCAGCATCTGACCGGGGTCAGCCTTGGACATCCTAGAGTGGAAGTTGTGTTAAACTAGTTTGAATGTAATAGTCTAATTCAAGTGTGACCTTCTAGGAAGTTTGAAAACACTGTGACTGGAGTGTATTTGCCTGAGAGGCAAAGAAGCAACAGTTGCATACAAATAAGTTAGCTATGTAAAACGGATGTGCATGCAACACTCAGGTTCTGAAATAAGTTTAAAGTCCAGAAGTGGAGGACAACCAAAACTTTCCGCCGAAGTTAATAGCTGATGAACGCTAATAACAGAAGAAGAAGAAGAAGACTTTAAACATCTTTTACCCGCGGTGAAAATGCGGTGGTACGAATATGTAATAAGATCTAAAGACCTCTCAAAAACGGCA
Organism: Candidula unifasciata; assembly: GCA_905116865.2. Classification (NCBI taxonomy): domain Eukaryota; kingdom Metazoa; phylum Mollusca; class Gastropoda; order Stylommatophora; family Geomitridae; genus Candidula; species Candidula unifasciata. The sequence goes on from CAJHNH020000038.1 coordinate 83,148, forward strand.
TACCATATGGCTCACTAGAGGGGACGAGAAGAAGAGGCAGATCAAGAAAGACTTGGCTACATATCTTGACTGACTGAACATGCCTTCGTCCTGCAGCTATGAAGTCCACTGCATCTGATCGTCAAAGGTGGACGGAACTGATTCGACAGTCAGCAGCAATTAGCGACCCATGACACGGGATGTTGCGGGATGTGAGTAAGTGCAGTTCAACCCCACCAAGACTGCACAACCAGCAACAAACTCCCGGTGATGCAAAGTGCCACCATTTGGATGAGAAAAATCCGGGTAAAAGTCCCAGAAATCCTGTTCAACCACCAGGTTATACTGGGCCCCTGACGATAGTCGGATGGGACTTGAAAATAATTAAAAAGAAAAAAATAAATTCCATACTGAGACGTAGTGGATTTTACGGAATGAGGATGGTGATGATGAAAAAAGAAGGGGGGGGGGGGAAATAACCAACGAGTGAGAGGTATAGTACGACGTGTGTAAAACCAGTGTGCTGTTGAAAAAGCAGAATCTATATAAAAACCAGTGTGTTGCTGAAACAGTAGAATCTGCATTAAAAACCAGTGTGTTGCTGAAACAGCAGAATCTGCATTAAAAACCAGTGTGTTGCTGAAACAGCAGAATCTGCATACAAACAAGTGTGTTAATGAAACAGCAGAATCTGCATACAAACCAGTGTGTTGAGGAAACAGCAGAATCTGCATACAAACCAGTGTGTTGAGGAAACAGCAGAATCTGCAGAAAAACCAGTGTGTTGCTGAAATAGCAGAATCTACATAAAAACCTGTGTTTTGCTGAAACAGCAGTCTACGTAAAAACCAGTTTGTTGCTGAAACAGCAGAATCTACATTAAAAACCAGTGTGTTGGTGATAGAGCAGAATCTACATAAAAACCAGTATGTTGCTGAAACAGCGGAATGTACATAAAAACCAATGTGTTGCTGAAACAGCAGAATCGGCATAAAAACCAGTGTGTTGCTGAAACAGAAGAATCTACATAAAAACCAGTGTGCTGCTGAAACAGTAGAATCTACATAAAAACCAGTGTGTTACTGAACAGCAGAATCTACATAAAAACCAGTGTGTTACTGAAACAGCAGAATCTGCATAAAAACCAGTGTGTTGCTGAAACAGCAGAATCTATATTAAAAACCAGTGTGTTGCTGAAACAGAAGAATCTGCAGAAAAACCAGTGTGTTGGTGAAATAGCAGAATCTACATAAAAACCAGTATGTTGCTGAAACAGCGGAATCTACAAAAAAAAAAAAAAAAAAACAGTGTGTTGCTAAAATAGCAGAATCTACATTAAAAACCAGTGTGTTGCTGAAACAGTAGAATCTGCAGAAAAACCAGTATGTTGGTGAAATAGCAGAATCTACATAAAAACCTGTGTTTTGCTGAAACAGCAGAATCTACGTAAAAACCAGTTTGTTGCTGAAACAGCAGAATCTACATAAAAGTCAGTGTGTTGCTGAAACAGCAGAATCTACATAAAAGTCAGTGTGTTGCTGAAACAGCAGAATATATATAAAAAACCAGTGTGTTGCTGAAACAGCGGAATCTACATAAAAACCAGTGTGTTGCTGAAACAGCAGAATCTACATAAAAACCAGTTTGTTGCTGAAACAGCAGAATCTACACATCAAGACATTTCTTCTATCTGTGGAATATGTTCAATATGGTATGATATTGATTCTGAAATCACTATAAGTAATTTGTACAATTATAAGGGAAAGAGCACCTTAAGGGGCTTTAGAGATCAAATCCTTGTGTAATTTTTGAGGACTATCATCGCAACAGCAGTCACTAGAACTTAACAACAACTGTAATAATAATAATAATAATAATAATAACATCTGTGGCACTAACAAAACACTGCCAGTAATAATAACGCCAACACCAGTGATAATAACGAAGCAAAAACGGCAACAATAAGGACAACAGCAGTGACAGTAACTGAACAACATAAATAATATTGACAGCAGTTCGAATAACTAAAAAACAACAGTAATATTAACAACGGCAGTCACAATACCTAACAACAGTGATGATAATGACAAAAACAGTGACAATAGCTAAACAACAACAGTTATAACAACAACAAACAACAATAACTAACCAACAAGGGTAATAATAAAAACAGCAGTCATACCAACTAAACAACAACAGTAATAATAACAACAGCATTCACAATAACTAGACAACAACGGTAATAATAACAGCAACATTCACATTAACTAGACAACAACGGTAATAATTACAACAGCATTTACAATAACAACAACGGTAATAAGAACAACCTAACCTCATTAACATTTTTGAAAATTGAGTCTTATGACGACTCTTTGGACCCATCAAAGATACAGGCAGCAGAGAATAGAGAGTGAGAAGCAACAATAAAATTCATAATATGTGTAAATCATCATTGGTCACTGGCATCATGAGAGCCAATAGACTGAAATGGCTGTGGCATATTGAGAGAATGTCAGATGATAGAGAAATAAAAACGGTATACACGAGGGAGATGAATGGTCGTAGACCCCGAGGCAGACCAAGAAGACCATAGAGAGATTATGTTCTGACAGACCTGCAAACACTTGGTGTCACCAACTGGAAAGAGAAGGCCAACCAGAGAGACGAATAAAGGCGGGTGATATCTGCAGCAATGAACCTCAAGGGCTCCGAATGCTGAAGAAGAAGAAGAAGAAATCTCCAGATATCTGAAGAAGGCATTGAGCTAACATACGTTTTTTTTTTAAGTTGCGCTGTATCTATCGTGGAGCTCAGCTGCTAGCCGTCGGAATATTACGTGGTGAGGCCCCAATCTCTTTCATGGTGTGACTCTCTACCATAGACTGTAAAATCGCCAAAATGTCCATTTAAAAGCTGTCCACTGTGGGAAGAAGAGACACAGCGTTGGATAAAATACACGTTAAGAAAACCTGAGAATAATATAATTAGAATGTCTTTGCACTGGAACCCACAGGGGCATAAAAACAAAGGCAGACGCACAATTTAAAAACAAATTACATTTGGAGCAGGGGGGCTAGAGAGTAAAGTTAAACAGAAGAGATGGGTTGAACTGTATGCAAAAATGATGGACTTGGCTTGAGTTGGTCGAGAGCTTATGCTCCATTTGAGGATAGAAAGCAGAAGAAGAATGCCGCAGTCAAACCCTGTTAAACAATAGAGAGATTATATTGTGAAACGATTTCGCTAAAACCTCTAAGCAAGTAGCGCCAACGGTGTGTCCCTCCCCAGATTTTGGGAACCGCTGTAGACACACGATAACATAAGTAACGAGTGTGAATTATGTGGCTGTCGTTGTCAATAGCGCATAAATTCCTAGTTAGATTTCCTGTCATGTCTGTTTCGTCCTGATGTCCATTAGACGTTCTATTAGCGATAGTGTGCCTCTGAGTCTGCAGCATTAGCTAGCTATTTTCTAAGCTTCATAAACTGATGGTCAGCAGCGGTAGCGCAGTTGCCAGACGTTGAGCGGTCTAAAAGTTCGGGGTTTGAAACCGCATCAGGGCGGATTGTAATAACTGAAGGTCGACCGAGCCTATGATTGAGGTTGGGGGGGGGGGGTGGTGTGGCATCGGCGCGTCGGGTGGGATGAGAAAAGTGGTTGGGGGGAGGGGGAGTCGCCTTAGTAAATATTCGACAGACTTATCATCTGTCACATAAAAGTAGACAATAAAAAACGTTATATTTGAAAGAAAACAATGAAGCAATGTCAGAGTATATCAGTTAAAAAAAAAAAAAAAAACCTAAACTTGAACTGACGTCAACGGTCATGGTTTTGGCAATGACAACATAATAAGCAGGACTTTTGACTGAAAAAGTTTTAACCCGCAAACAGAAAGCACAGAATTGACGCGCGCTTAAATAAAAGACTATATGTGCTTACAGCCATCAATCATTTATTGCCACAGCGGCTTATTCTACTTTCACTAAAACCTTTCAGTCGTTTATATTGACAACGAAGCCATAATGTATAGTGCACTTGAATACCCAAAAGGACACGAAAAGGTTGCAGGCGTAGAAGTAATAATGGTGGTTGATTCAATCATCATCACAATCTAATCATCATTATCATCATCATCATTATCGCGCTGGTAAGTGTAGCCTGTCGTGTTTTATCTTCTCACACGATCACTACAATTCACGGATCAGTTCAATGTTTTTGTCTCGCCTCATTCATCTGGCTAGGCCATCCTGGTATTTATCTGTCTCCCCTTTCTCTTGCTCTCTTGTCATCAACCTTGCCAGTTATTCCCCAGTTCCCAAGTCCATTTCTTCTTATAACATGTCCCCAAAATATTCACTGTCTACGTCTAGTTGTGCTAATAAGTTTACGACTTTCGTGTGTCTCGATTAGGACTGCTTCGTTTGTTTTTCTATCCTACCACGATATTGTTTTCATTCTTTTCAGAAAACACAACTCTGCCGCGAGTTATTGTTTTTCACTTTATCTGCATAATGTCCATGTATGACAGGCATATGTGGGTTGCTGGGTCTCACTGTGGGGAAAATGAAAACAGACTCAACTGCCTATCACGCGCTCTAAAGTCGGAGTGGAACTGCCTGAGACGCAAGGAACCAACAGTCTGCGTACACACGAGTCAGATCTGTAAAATGGATATGCACGCAACACTCAAGTTTAGGAACAGGGCTATAATCCAGAAGTGGACTAACAACCAGAACTTTTCGCTGGAGTTTACAACTATTGAATGCAAGGGGAAGAAAACATTCACGTAACAATACAGTTTGAACATAACATTAGGTACTGACTGCAATAATAATAATACTCACTATAATAATAATACTCATAATAATAACGATAATAATAAACTCCATGTTGGTTCCTGGGTTCTATTCCCATGAGCTGTGTTCCATTCCCATATGCTGTGTTCCAGTCCCATGAGCTGTCTTCCGGTCCCATGAGCTGTGTTGCGGTCCCATGAGGTGTGTTCCATTTCCATGAGCTCGGTTCCATTCCAATGAGCTGTGTTCCAATCTCATGAGCTGTGTTCCAGTCCCATGAGCTGTGTTCCATTCCCATAAGCTGTGTTCCATTCCCATGAGCTGTGTTCCATTCCCATGAGCTGTGTTCCATTTCCATGAGCAGTGTTCCAGTCCCATGAGCTGTGTTCCATTCCCATGAACTGTGTTCCAGTCCCATGAGCTGTGTTCCAGTCCTATGAGCTGTGTTCCATTCCCATGAGGTGTGTTCCATTTCCATTAGCCGTGTTCCATTTCCATGAGCTGTGTTCCATTTCCATGAGCTGTGTTCCATTCCCATGAGGTGTGTTCCATTCCCATGAGGTGTGTTCCATTCCCATGAGCTGTGTTCCATTTCCATGAGCTGTGTTCCATTCCCATGAGGTGTGTTCCATTCCCATGAGCTGTGTTCCGTTCCCATTAGCTGTGTTCCATTACTATAAGCTGTCTTCCAGTCCCATGAGCTGTGTTCCATTTCCACGAGCTGTGTTGCTCGTGCTCCCTGTAGCTCACTCACTAGACCAGATGCCTTGATTATAGTACTATGTAACACTTAGGAAATATTGGTCACCTGTACTTTCCCATCTTCATATATTTTACAGTTTTTTTACGCCACCCTTTGATGGTCAGCGTACTTCGCCCTTTGTTACTGTTCTGTAGTTCATGTTGAAAAAGGCTCCGGCTTAAACGCTGATTTGTCTATTGTGTGCCAGTTGTTCTCCTTTCCACCCTTTGGTTAATCTTTTTAATGACAGATTATTGCACTAATTTCTCTGCTTCTTGCATGCTGGTAGTTACAGCATAAGCTATTTCTAGAGATTTGTTGAAGCAACCTCTGGCTCTATTTTCGTCATGTCTAAGGTGTCTGGGTTCGCTTTGAATGAAAGAATGTTTAAATCGTGTTCAGTTAAGCCGAGGTAAATACTGACGTCACAGAACTCGGCATATTTCCTTATTTGCATTGGTGATATTCGTCACTAATCACACACAGTGATTCTTTTCTTCAACCCCCCCCCCCCCCACCCCCCAATCGTTAACTTACTGTTATCCAGCGCCTCTGACATAAGACTCATTCTGCTCCACCTGGACCCTCCTATCCTCCAAATTTGATCGTGGCAACTACCGCACTTGGACCGTCTCAGCGCTCCCTGAGAGAAGGGAAGAAGGACGGGGGAAAAGGGGGGGGGGGGGTGCGCCCCCACTATTGAAAAAAAAAAAAAAAGAATTCATTTTACTCATTTTAGCTCTTATTATTAAAACGTTTTGATCATTGTTCTTTTTTTTGTTTTGTTCTGAAATTTCTCATTTAAAATGTCGCACCCACTTCATCTGAAAGTAATGATATTGTCGGCAATCTCATTGTTTACTTTACTTGGTGAACCTGATATGTCAGAAGATATTCGCATGATCGAATATCTAGATGCATTACATAATTATTCCATAGGTTCAATATACTTTACGATTGATCCTCTCAAACTGCGGACCAAGCTGGGTCAGGACGGGAAGATTAGAAACAAAATTTTTCTTTTTCAGATTTGTAATTTGTAGGATGAACATCTCAACAATGAGAATCAAACAGCTGCAAATCACAGTGTACCCAATCAGCTGTATAGCCATTTCAGTATCATAATCATCATCATCATCATATCATCATCATCATCATCAATTGCCTTGTCAACTGGCGTGAGCGATCATGCCTTTCCACAATCCGCCACTGTGTATATCAGTTCGTGTGCTAAAACTCTTCCGTGCCATGACACAAGGCTGTCAAGCATCTTCTCGCGCTGTCTTCCTCTGTCTCTCTTTCCACAAATCCTTCCAGTGGCCAGTTTCCTTATACTCATAACATGACCACACAAAATGATGACTGCCTCTTTCTGATGTTTGCGATAAGTTGTCTTCGAGCACTCGTCTTTTTCAAAACATCTAGGTTGGTCTTCTTAGCTGTCCATGGTATTCTAAAGATTCTTCTGTAAAACTACATCCCCACGGCCTCAAGATCTTGCTCGGCTTGTTATTTAATTGTACAGGATTCACAGAGGTATGTTAAACCTGGCTCTATACAGCTTGCGAGAATTCTTTTCCTAACTTTCCATACAGCCACATAGCCATATAGTCATGTAGCTCAGTTATATTGGGGCATCATAACACGGTTACAGCGTTACACGTAGACTACTGTGGGTGTTGTAGTTCGCAAGTTTCTGTCGAGTTAAGAGGCAAGGCTGACCTGGGAGCTAAAACATTTAGCTCTGCTTCAGGAGTCCAAAGATTGAATACTTTATAAGCTGACATAAACTGTTATCATCGGGAATAAAACTAATAACACTAATTTGCAGAGTTCGTGGCGAGGGCACTGGCCATGCTTTACGTAATTGTCAAACTGGCCGTGGCTAGCAGATCGACCTGTTCTAAAATGTGTATACCAGGCAATGTCCTGTGAAGTGGCTGCAGCAAATGTGATGCTGACCACATCACCCATCCAGCGCCGATTGGTCAATACAAAATATCAAGGCTTGCCATATCTCCCTAATTTCTTTTGTGGACACGGCCTTAAGTAACCAATAAACAATTTTGGACATTCGTAGATTTATCAGCGATTTCATAAGCAAAGACAAAATTAAAACTGTGTGACTATATCGGAGAATACGCTGGTAGGAGTAGTGAAATGAAATCGTGGGGATAGCAAGATTATTTTCTGCTCTTTGAGCACACATTAGCTCTGTCATCATCATCACGTAGCAGGTGCTTTGCAGAACGTCGCTCTCATCATGGTATGCCTGAAAGAAACTTGGTCTCTCGCCAGTTCTTCCTCCTCATGTACTTTCATACTCAAGGAGTCAATTATATCCTGTGCCCATCTTCGTGCCGGTCGGCCCCTGGCCCTCCTTCCTGGTACCATGCCTTCTGCTAATATCTTTTTCCAATCCGTCGTGGCGCTTGATATGACCAAAATATTTCAGCTTCCGAGACAGAATGCTGTTTATTAGCCAATCTTTCTTGATGTTCAGATCTTTCAAGATGTCAGTATTTTCCCTCTTCTTTGTACACGATATTCTGAGAATCTTTCTATAGCATTTCAATGATGATGATGATGATGAAGATAGCAAGTTTATCTTTTGCTCTTCCAGCAAACATTAGCTCTATAGAAATACTGTTTACTTTACTCTATGCCAATTGGCTCAAGGAGAGAACTCGTTTTAGTATGGATTCAGTCTAGTCGATTCCACTTGTTAAAATTTAGTTTCCAATATTCACCTGCAGGCAATTTTACGGAAATTTGATGCTCAAGAAAGACATGCTAGCAAAAATCAATTCCTTAAAAAATTTTACATAAAACACAATTTAATGTTATGAAAAGTGTTCTCATTTTAGAAGATCGGAAAATGGAAACCCTAATTATTTGCCTGATTGGCCAATAGGGAGAAAACGGTTACTTTATACTTCAGTGAGGAGATGTTTTTGTGGTTTTGAAGTTTTGAACAAGGATCATCATCACGGTACACGGGTAGTAGTAACACATAAGTGCTCCGTTCTTCTTCTAACTTGTCTTGAGTCCGAAGAAGACAGAACAGTGCACAGGCTCTGAATCCAATGAGGAGATAAAAAAGAGAAGACGAAAAATATGTTATGTCCTACCATTCTGGGGCCCCAAACTGCAGATTCTGCATTCACCGTGAGGAAAATTTCATTTGATCTTCATTGCCACAATAAACGGAGCAAGTATGGGGTGACCGGACTGCAGTGAAATTGAAATGTTGACTAAGACTAAACTAGGTTTACTGTTTTGGACTCGTTGAGTCGTTGCATGTATTCCATTAGTGTTATCTTAGCCTGTATTTCTCGAGTTACAATAACTGTAGGATAACATTATCCATTATTCCTCTTATCTGTCTTCAGGCACCCATTGGAAAATAAAACCTCAACATGCAGTGGTTCTGTAGTCTATGAGATAGCTGTCCTACCACAAAGCAACTCGTCGGCGGTCCAGCAGCCTTTGAAAATCGGATCTTCAAAGGCCAAAGGTGAGAGGTGGTGGCGGGGGCGGGCCGCTGGTGAGGTGAGGCCGCCCCCGGGCAAGCGGTCCTGAATCAGGTTATGGAACCGTCCTATGTTCCCATCAACGGCCCGGCGGCCACACTTCCGCTTCCAGATACAGACTTGCTTGACAATGGCAAGGTGAGTGTCATGTGTATACAGTGCATGTTGGTACTCAGCTTATGTGTGTCTGGACAGACAGACAGGTAGACAGACAGACAAATGTACAGACCAGCAGGCAAGCAGACATGCATGCATAATCACTCACACACACACATATAGACACACACAGACACACACACACACACACACACATATGTTGCTAAAAACTCGTTATCCGCACCCACCCCCTGCCCAAGAATACCACTATAGAATTAACTTAGTAGCAGTATTAGAAAGTCTAACCGGTTTCTACTAGGGCTGTACCGAATATTCGCTTTGTATTCGCTTCGGGGCGGATTAGTGGACCTAATAACTATTCGGTATTTGGCCGAATACTTGCGGTCGGGCCGAATACGAATAGTGGTTACCTCACACCCGTTTCTGCACACACTGCGATTGACTGAAATAACTCTCTCATTAACAAAATAGTTGCTGTTGCCTGAGTGTCGTAGCGGGGGCAACTGCGACCCGGTTGCATGGTACATCGTCTAGTTTTAACATATGGCTGTGAATCCTGGACAATCGGTAGGCGGGCCAAACAATTTCATGAGACCTCAGAGTTGTTTTGTTTTAGAAAACAATGCTTAAAATGCCTTGGACAGCTAGAAAAAGCAACCAAGAGGTTTTGAAAGAGGCGGGAGCCCGAAGACAACTAATCACATACATCAGATGGACAGTCATTATTTTTCGGCCATGTTATGATAAGAGGGGAAATGGAACATGTGGGGACCACTGGAAAGATCTATGGAAGGAGGAATAGAGGAAGATAACGAGAGAAGATTCTTGACAGTCTTGTTGCATGGCATGGAGGTGGGTCAGCACACGAACTAGTACATGCTGCAGGAGATCACAGATTAGGTCAAAGCCCACGTCAGTCGGCACGGCACATGATGATGATGATTCATTACTCGTATTCGGCCGAATAGTCGATCCCGCTATTCTAATTCGGCCGAATAGTGAAAATCTCTATTCGGTACAACCCTAGTTTCTACCCTACTCTTTCCTTTGTTGATTCTTAATTTGCTGTTTTTTTTTTTTTTAGCAAACCCTATATATATGTATATCATAATTATCATAATTATCAAGTGCCTTACCAGCTAGGCGTTTATGCCTCGGCACAGATCTTAGCCTTCTCATATATATATATATTAATTTTAGAATCGACACCACAGCACTCGGAACAAACCCATAAGTGCTCTGTCTCCATCTTCAGCAGAGAGTTCCAATAACAATGATGCCACTAGCAGTCTGATTATATGTCCGCCTTGCCTTTTCTCTTAGTGTTATGTCCAGACCAGATCACCAGGTCGCACCTGGCTGCGTCACTCTCACATGACTGTGATGATCAGTTTGCTCCTCTGTATTGTACACGTCCTCCCATAAGGCTTTAACCACGTCTGTCTGATCATGTATCGATATTTCACGTAGTTGGCAGAGCCAGCTAGTCTGTCTCTCTGTTTATTTCCCAGCACACCTGCTAAACCAGGAGAAAATATACAGACAATGCTCTTTACCCGTGACCTCTAAAGCGAAGCATATAACGCTGCACGCTGCACGAAGCATGACTGTCCTTACCTTTCTCAGCATGCTTTCTGAGTCAGCTACAGTCACCATGTGTGTGTGGTGTGTGCGTGTTCTCTAGCCAGTGGGAAGCTGCAATTACCGTCTCCATTCTTAGGCTGGATGTTGTTGTGTGGTGTGCATGCGCGCGCGCGTATGTGCGTGTGTGTGCGTGTGTATGTGTGTGTGTGTATTTACGCTAAATTAATATGCCCCTCTCTCTCTTTTCTGCCTTTCTATCCCCCAATGGAGCCTAGGCCCTCAACCAACTCAAGTCGTTTTGTCCTTCGCCAATACATGTAGCTCTTTTCATGTCCTCCCCATCTTTCTGACTTCTCCAGCTCTCTTCGCCATGTGTGTTTTGGTGTGTTTTTGTTGCCTTCCTTTATTCTTATGCCCCTGTGGGTTCAAATCAAAGACATTCTAGTTATGCTGTTTTCCTGTTTTCTCAGAGTGTGTCCTATCCAACGACAGCGTCTTTTCCTCACCTATTGGTCCACTGGGGCCTGTTTAGTTCTTTTACAAAGCTCTACATTAGTTATTTAATCATACCATTTAATTCCCTCTATTCTGCACAGGCACCAGTTAATGAATGTCTGTAATGTATTAATAATTGCTTTAGTTGTTCTCCATGTTTTCGCCTCATACAAAAGTAATGATTTGACATTAGCATTAACAATTTCAAGTTTAGTGTTACTTTTAATTTCCTTTGACCTCCACAAATTCCCTACTGGTATGAAAGTTTCCTCTAACCTTTTGTATTCTTATTCTAATATCTCTATCAGTTCCTCCATCTTTATCTAACTTTCTGCCCAGATAGGCGTACGACTCCACGTCTCGGAGTAGGGTGCCATTTAGAGAAACCATTAGTGTAATTACTATTTGTCTGATTTATTCTCATATATGTAGCGGTAGTAAATGTGTGTGCTTACCATGGTGGCTTTCAATATTCAGTCTTCATAAGTATTGATCTTCTCTTTTACTTGTAGATCTTTAGAATCGACCTAACCTGATACAAATGGCACCGGATGTGGTTGTCTATGTCAGTTGATGCATGTAAGGGACCTTCTTTCGCGCTTTTAGGCGTATTAGACACAAGACTAATCTATATTTTATAGACCACGCCACTCAATGGGTCAACATCGCACCGGCCGCTTTTACTTCCAAGGACTTATCAGATGCCGGTTTTAAGGCTGGGTGTACCTAGAGGCCCGGGTAATTTTTAAAAAAAAAAAAAAGTGCAGCTCCGTCAGGATCCGAAGGCAGGCGTCTAGCCGCTACACCACAAATCCCAATAATACCTGGCCTGTTATTATATGTTTATGTTTGAGCTGAGCATACTGTAGAAATCTGGCCGTTTTTTTTTTAAACACACAGCGTTTTGTTTTGATGCCAGCGTCATTGAATAGCGAACTCAAAGTTTGGTTTTTATCACTAAGTAAAGCATCTCTTACAACTGCTTCTGCCATTAAAATTGTTAAAGGAGGTAGTTTGGGGCTATTATGAGCTTGAAAAACTGTACGGAGTCTCGTGCAGCCCTAATGATCTCAAAACTATAGTTTAATTCACCCCTAACACTATTTGTTTTGTTAGTTGCGTATCCTTTATAGAAAATTGCAGAACCAACCCCAGCATCTTTAGGGTGTTGTGGTTTTTTTTTAGGTAAATTTACGTCTAGTAGTTTGCTATTGCTACTGGACGGTCGGCTTCTCGATCCACTGTCGAAACAAACGCGAGGCCAAGGCCCGCAGCTGGAATCGAATCCAGCACCCTGGCATCACGAAGCGCGTTTGCAACGCCTGAGCCACAGACGCCGACCTAATACTATAAAAATAAAACTAGGAAAATTATGGACCAAGTTTGAAGTTTGAACCAAGGATCAACATCATGGCACAAGGGTAGCACCCCATTAGTGCTCTGTGCTTTTTTTTTTTAACTCAAGTCTGATCCGAAAAACCTCAGCACAGTGCTCAAGCTCTGTAGCACCGGCGAGGATCCTAAAATATTTTGGGTAGATTTTCTACTTTAAATGTTGCCTGGGCAGCGCCGTTAGGCTACTCTGTTCGATTTCCTACTGCCAAGGGATATTTTTACGTGCGGGTGCCAGGGTGAATTACTAGAAGTCCAATTCCACGTGAAAAATTCCCAGCCCTTACCGGGGATTGAACCCGGAACCTCTAGCACTCGGGGCGGATACCATGCCTGGAGACCACGCAGCTCCCTCATTCCAACAACGCGATGCTGTAAACAGAGAGCACGCCTACGTAGAGCCGCCGTCGTGTAGCAGCAAGACGCTCGACTGCGAATCGGAAGGTCGTAGGTGGACATTTTTCCAAAAAATGACATTGGCTGCCCAGTCGACACAGTCATGAGTGGGTATCAGGTGGAGTCTTGGGAAGTAAAGGCGGATGGCGGGAAGCTGACAACGTCACCCACTAAGGGACGATTGGTCCAGCCCTATTATGTTCGATACGTTAGAAGGCGCGGAAAGGGGTCATTTTACACCTACACAGAATGTACATCAATGACTCAACAACATGCAAATGTAGCCCGTGGAGCACAATTAAAGTAGGTGTGACATCATCAGAACAAGGAACAGAAAAAAACCTCAACCTTCTTTTGACGATTATAATATGCATTTACCGTAATTGAATTCCATTTGAATTTCGTTTTCCTATACCAGTAGTTCTTTACCTTGCTAATGACGCGACTCATAATATAGTTTCTCATGTTTTGGTGACCCCCCAACAATAAAATTATTTTCGTCGCTACTTCATAACTTCAGTGACTATGTGTTTTTCGATGGTCTGAGACGACACCTGTGAAAGAGTCATTTGACCCCCCCCCCCCCTTTTTCCCCAAAATGGTCACGACGCACAGGTTAAGAACCGCTGTGCTATACGGAGGCGGCGGAAATCACAGTCAATCCTGACACCATTTATATCAGGGATGCAGTTCCACCTCTCCCTAGCACAAAGCCTGGTCAGTACTTACTGCAGAGGCCACAAGTTACATGTGATGAAGCACCATTCCTCATCTTGTCTGCTTTGTTAATTCCAGAGGAAAGTCAACATAATTCATATGGGAAAAAGCAAGCTGCAGAAGCTGTTGGATATGAAAAGCATAGCTCTGTATATTCGCCTGTCGCAGCTTTCCTTTTATACCAGCTGCCAACCAAGGCTAAGGGTCTGGTCTGCACTGCAATAACATTAAGCGTTGATGCTGCATTTCTTTGTCCAAGTACAAGGCTAGCAACCGCCTCCATCTACAACCTACATGCTGAATTTCCTTGTCCAAGTACAAGGCTAGCAACCGCCTCCTTCTACAACCTACACGCTGCATTTCCTTGTCCAAGTACAAGGCTAGCAACCGCCTCCATCCACAACCTACATGCTGCATTTCCTTGTCCAAGTACAAGGCTAGCAACCGCCTCCTTCTACAACCTACATGCTGCGTTTATTTTAAACGTGTTGCCTAATTTTCAGTAAAAAATATGAAGTTTTGGGGTTAATTCCTGACTGGCATCTACAATATAGGAAACTGACGGTTGGTGTTATGGAAGATAATACTGTCATACAGAAGCCTAATCTGCATGCATTGATTGACGTTTTGTGTTCTGCCTAAGTAACAAGAGCATCTTCAGACGGAAAATAAAAGCAACTGACACACGCAACGGTTGCCAACTGTTTGACGTGTACTTTAATGCTGTTTGGTCGAGCGCAGGGTCGAGTTCCTTTACATCATGAGTCATTCCCGTGTTACACTTTAGTCATTCCCGTGTTACACTTGAGTCATCCCCATGGTACACTTGAGTCATTCCCGTGTTACACTTGAGTCATTCCCGTGTTACACTTGAGTCATTCCCGTGTTACACTTGAGTCATTCCTGTGTTACACTTGAGCTTCTACGATGAGCTGTAACAAACGCTGGCTAGTTCTCCAGCCATTATGTGATTAAGTGACCTTATGATTTACAAATGCGAAATATCTTCATCAGTTAGATTATTAACTTGTATAAAATTTACAACATAAGCAACTATTGACAATTGAGTCATTCCCGTGTTACACTTGAGTCATTCCCGTGTTACACTTGAGTCATTCCCGTGTTACACTTGAGTCATTCCCGTGTTACACTTGAGTCATTCCCGTGTTACACTTGAGTCATTCCTGTGTTACACTTAAGTCATTCCCGTGTTACACTTGAGTCATTCCCGTGTTACACTTGAGTCATTCCCGTGTTACACTTAAGTCATTCCCGTGTTACACTTGAGTCATTCCCGTGTTACACTTGAGTCATTCCCGTGTTACACTTGAGTCATTCCCGTGTTACACTTGAGTCATTCCCGTGTTACACTTGAGTCATTCCTGTGTTACACTTGAGCTTCTACGATGAGCTGTAACAAACGCTGGCTAGTTCTCCAGCCATTATGTGACTAAGTGACCGTATGATTTACAAATGCGAAATATCTTCATCAGTTAAATTATTAACTTGTTGTATAAAATTTACAACATAAGCAACTATTGACAGTTGTTGACACCTCGAAGCCTTTCCAGACGATACTGTTATACTGTGCTATGTTTAGGTGCATCGGGTATATTGGAAGAGGGCCCATATTTTGTTCAAACCATCGGTATCAGATGGGTTATGTGGTCAGTATTACGCCGGCCGTCTTTACTTCCCCAGGATACCGAGTATCGATTGGTGTATATAATTTCAGTCTAATTCTATGTGCCCAATACGCATAAAAGCGTGGGAAGAGGTCATTTACTTTTACTTACTTAGTCTACTGAGCAAAACTATTGCCTAAATAATGAAGAGAAGAATCAGTTCAGTGCCCAACGTTGTAACTGACATGTGCCGTTTTATCTCGTCCGATGCATACTACAGGATTTACTTTTTCCCGTGGGGGGGGGGGGGGGGGGGGGTTTACAGCTCCATGGGGCACTAAAATGGCCTTTCAGCATCGAACCAGGCAATTTTGCCGCATAATTTCAAGCTCACAACCTAAATCTTCGTAAAAACGATTACCGCCAATCTAAAAGTATAATCGTCGCAATTTAGCAGACGTTTATTTTAAACTGATACACACTTTTGCAACATTTCACCAACTTTAACCTCCTCTCACATTGCATTACGAACTCATTCCGTCCTCAGTCCTCCCCCCCCCCCCCCCCCCGCCCCCCCCCCCCCCCCCCCCCCCCCACCCCACCCAACCAGTAATTCAATACTCACAAACCATTATTTCATACCGCCATCACATGTTGGTCTATGTGAAAACTAATTAGCTGACAAACTAATTGCCTAGTAAATATACTTAACAAGAGTGCCGGCATATTGCTGATTGAACTCTGATATATTGCAGTAATGTGAAGTGAAAACTGTGATTTTGGTTAGGACAGAAAAAAAGCCAATGTCTGTGAAATAATGAATCATAAAATTAATTACAGTAATTGTGCATTGCAGGTCTGTCACGCATTTGCTGGTATTGGCTCGTCCGTTGTACTTGGGTTTCACTTTTAGTGTTATTCTTGTGTTTTTTTTAAGGGGTTGGATGAGTTTTGGCTACTCGGTAGTGGCAGTTTTTCTGCATTGTATATACCAGTGGTTCTCAACCTGCCTAATGCCGCGACCCTTTAATACAGTTCCCCATGTTATGGCAACCCCCCACCATGCAATTATTTTCGTCGCTACTTTATAACGTCAATGAATATGTGTTTTGAGATAGACTTTGGCGACCCATATGAAAGGGTCGTGTCGCGACCCATAGGTTGAGAACTGCAGGTTTATGCAAAGGACATCTTCCCACGCCTTCATGCTAGTTAGTTAGTTAGTTAGTTAGTTAGTTAGTTAGTTAGTTAGTTAGTTAGTTAGTTAGTTAGTTAGTTAGTTAGTTAGTTAGTTAGCTAGCTAGCTAGTTAGTTAGCTAGGTTAGTTAGCTAGTTAGTTAGCTAGTTAGTTAGCTAGTTAGTTAGTTAGTTAGTTAGTTAGTTAGTTAGTTAGTTAGTTAGTTAGTAGTTAGTTAGTTGTGTATCATTTACAGGACGTTGCAAAACCAACCCTAGCAACTTTTGCCTGCTGCGGTTTTTCTGGCATATTTTACGTTCAGTAGTTTGCTAGTACCTGAACAGTCAGCTCTCGGTTAAAGGTTAAAGATTGAAGTTGAAATGATCGACTTCATTGCACCTGGTTTCATCCCATATGACTCTCTGTCGCTCCGCAGAATGACTAGCCGCCTACCGAGAGCGCCGCGCAGAGCACGAAATCCGTAGCTCCCGTGACGATCTCCAAGGGAACTCTGTAAAAATTTTGCCCGCAAACTGAAGGCGCAGTTTGCCCGCAAACTGAAGGTGTGCAGCGAACCCACGACCTTCAGAGCGCCAACATTTTGACCACTTCGCCACGGTGACCCCCTAGCACTTGGTACCACTGTAGAAAGCAACCCAAGACAACTTGTCCGCAGCTGGGATCGAACCGGGCACCCCGGCATTACAAAGCGTGTTCGAAACGCCTAAGCCACAGGCGCGGATAGGCAGAGAATGATATTTTATAGACCATTCAGGCACTCTGTGAGTGATGTGGTCAACCCTAGAGTCAAGGCCATTTAAAAAACAACACAAAACAAGTCCAGCTTCGTCAGGATCTGAACTGATGACCTTCGGGGAGCCGCAGGCAAGCCTCTAACCTTACACCACGGTGGCTCTCGTATTGTTTACGTTCATCTATACTAACTTGTCGGCTCTGTGGCTAAGTCGATGCGAACACTTCGCTTCGTAATGCCGGGATGCCAGGTTCGATCCCAGCTGCTGGCAATGCGCCTTGCGTTGGTTTCGACAGTGGTATCAAGAAAGCCGACCGTCCAGAAGCAATGGCAAACTACTGGACGTAAATTTGCCTAGAGAAACCACACAACAGCCAGGGGCTGTTAGGGTTGGTTCTGCAACGTCCTCTAGAGGATACGCAACAACCTATACTAACTTAACCGAAGACGTCTTGAAAGAAACTGACTCGCGAAGAGAACTGACTGCCCAGATCAGAAAGAAGCCATCTACATTCTTTGTTCATGTGATGAGAAGAAGAAAACTGGAGTGCATTGTCCAGTAGGAAAGTTGGAGGAGAGGAGAGGCAGAGGGAGACCGAGAGAACAGCTGCTGGACAGTTTGAAATCATGGCATGGAAGATCATCTTTGTCAGAGTTGACTAACAGTACACGAGATAGAAGGTTGTGGATAGACAGACTACCAACGCCACATGGCATGGACTTCAAGAAGAAGAAGATACTAACTTTGGGAGTATTCTGGGGATCTCCGTTGAAAACTGGCCAGACCGGGTTCTTCGGACTCTGCGTGTAAGTGTATTTCACAGACGCCTCGTTTAGTACACGAGTGCAGTTTTCCCCGGAATTCCAGGATATCGTTTCTAGAGCTACGTACTTCGTGTTTGTGTGACACTCTGGCAGGCGCAGAGTGTCTGATGAGACGCAGTCATATGTATTAACACTTTTGCAATAAAGTCTATCGTCTCGACTTTAACTGTACTGTGGGAACATTGTGGTGTGAGGCACAGACTCTTCCACAATACAACTCTCGAACGACTGTGTGGAAGTCATTAGGACGGTCATTGTCTATTACTGGATTATTTGTCTTTTTGTGCTGGGTTAATGATATTAATGAATTTAATTTTTCCCCATCTACGTCTCAAACTACTCACCTAGATACTGCATAAGACAGGGGGTAACATAATTAACTACAGAATATATACATAATAACAAGACAATGGAAGCCGAGGACGTGTAAATTAAAAACATAACTTCGTGGTCAACGATTTTTAAAAGCTAGTGTCACCAAACTCTATAAAAACATTGTGGATAGAAAAAAAAATGCTTTGAATTCTCCTCAGCTTCTAGGCTTAGCGACTTTCCACTACTAACTGAACCTTTTCTCCATATTTTGTGATTCCCTTTAACTCTTAGTACTTTCCGATCACTTTAGTGACTTCCCTCTAAGCATTATCTGTGTAATTCACGTTTAATGACTTCCCTCTATGTTTAATGTCTTTTCTTTACGGTTATAGTCTTTATTCGTTTTAAAGTATCTATCTTCAACGTCTAGTGTCTTCTCTTTAAGTGTCTATCCTCAACGTTTAGTGTCTTTTCTCTGCTTTAAGTGCATATCCTCAACGTGTGGTGCATTCTCTCTACTTTAAGTGACATTCTTAACATGTAGTGCCTTTTTTTCTACTTTAAGTGTCCACCATCAACCTGTAGTATCTTCTCTCTACTTTCAGTACTTATCCACAGCAAGTAGTGTTTTCTCTCTACTTTATGCGTCTATTCTCAACCTGTAATGTCTTATCTTTAGGTGTCTATCTTCAACGTGTTTTCTTTCTTCTTTAACTGTCTATCCTCAACGTGTAGTGACTTCTCTCTACTTTATGCGTCTATTCTCAACCTGTAATGTCTTATCTTTAGGTGTCTATCTTCAACGTGTTTTCTTTCTACTTTAATTGTCTATCCTCAACGTGTAGTGACTTCTCTCTATTTTATGTGTCTATCCTCAACGTGTACTGTCTTCTCTCTACTTTGAGTGTCTTTCCACATCCGTTGTCTTCTCTCTACTTTATGTGTCTATACCCAACATGTAGTGTCTTCTCTCTACTTTAAGTGTGTATCTTCATCATGTAACGTCTTTACTATATTCTAAGTGTTAATCCTCAACGTGTAGTGTCTTCCCTCACTTTAACTGTCTATCCTCAACATGTAGTGTCTTCCCTCTACTTTAATTGTCTATTCTCAACCTGCAGTGACTTCTCCTTACGTGTCTATCCTAAACGTGCGATTCTTTTCTCTATTTCAAGTGTATATCCGTGTAGTGTCTTCTCTCTACTGTAAGTGTCTGCTCTCAACATATAGTGTCTTCCCTCTACTTCAAGTGGTCTATCCAGATCCTGTAGTGTCTTCTCTCTACTTTAAGTGTGTATCCTCAACATGTAGTGTCTTCTTTCTACTTTAAGCGTATATCCTCAACATATAGTGTCTTCTCTTTACTTTAAGTGTCTATCCTCAACATATAGTGTCTTCTCTCTACTTTCAGTGTCTATAATCAACATATAGTGTCTTCTCTCTACTTTCAGTGTCAATAATCAACATATAGTGTCTTCTTTCTACTTTAAGTGTCTATCCTCAACATATAGTGTCTTCTCTCTACTTTAAGTGTCTATCCTCAACATATAGTGTCTTCTCTCTACTTTAAGTGTCTTCTTTCTACTTTAAGTGTCTATCCTTAAAATATAGTGTCTTCTCTCTACTTTAAGTGTCTATCCTAAACATATAGTGTCTTCTCTCTATTTTAAGTGTCTATGCTCAACATATAGTGCCTTCTCTCTACTTTAAGTGTCTATCCTCGACGTGTGGTGTCTGCTCTTTGCTTTAAGTTTTAACCCTCGACGTGTAATGTCTTCCTTCTACTGTAAGTGCCTATCCTCAACTTGTTGTTTCTTCTCTTCAACTGTCTATCCTCAGCATGAGGTGTCTTATCTTTAACTGTCTTTTCTCAACATTTAGTGTTTTCTCTTTAACTGTCTATCGTTAACGTGAGGAGTCTTATCTCTAACTGAAACAGTTTATCCTCAACGTGTAGTGTCTTCTCTCTGCTTTAAGTTTCTATTCTCAACATGTTGTGTCTTCCCTCCACTCTTAGTGTCTTTCGACTATGTTCAGTAACTTTCCTCAAGCGTTGTGTCTTTCCTCTACACTTTATCAATGTCCTTCACGCTGTATCTATGTCCTCTACGTTTAGTGACTTCCTTCTGTGTTTAATATCTTTCGTCTACATGTATACTCTTTCCTCTACTCAATGTATCTATCATCAGTGTTTAGTGTCTCTCTTCTACTCTTATTGTCTTTCCTTAAAGTTTAGTGTCTTTTTTCGCGCTCGCAATGCCCAGTTGCCAGGTTCGATCCAGACTGGAGGTAATTTTTCGCCTTGAGTTGGTTTCGACAATGTTATAGAGAGCCCACCGTTGAGGAAAGCAATGACAAACTGCCGAATGAAAAATTTGCCTAGAAAAAAACACAACTGCTAAACAATGCTGGGGTTGGTTCTGCGACGTCCTGTAAATGGTACGCAACTTACTAACTCTACGCTGTTATTTCCCCTCTGTGATTGATGTTTTATTTACTCTTTGCGCCTTTTCTTTAAGCTTGGCGTATTTCCTTCATGCGTAGTGTTTTTCATATTTGATTAGTATCGCACCTACAAATAGCGCCCTTCCCCTATAGATATAAAGTCAAACTCTGAACCCGAAATATATAATGGATAAAAAAGGTTTGTTAGTTGCGTATCCTTTACAGGTCGTTGCAGAACCAACCCCAAAAGACCCTGGCTGTTGTGTGGTTTTTCTAGGCAAATTTACGTCCATTAGTTTGCCATTGCTTACCTCAACTGTCGAAACCACTGCAAGGCGCATGGCCCACTGCTGGAATCTAACCCGGCATCCCGGCATTACGAAGCGTTCGCATCGACTTAGCTATAGATCCGACACAATGGATGATAAAACTAGACATAATTACCCCCCGCCCCCTCCTTGTTTTCCCCTTTACCCCAAAATAAGTAAGAAAATACACCGTGGACGGGCCCGTAAACTAAAAAACTAAATACTTGTTTAAGCCATTACTAAAAGCCAGTATTACACCATCTTGTCAGAGCAACCATAATCAAAAATAATAATATAAAATCCGCATCTGTCTACAAAACTTCAAGGTAGAGACCATCGTTAGAGGAAAAACTCAGAGAATCTTATTCTGGTGATTCCTAATCGATTGGCTGAAACCACTTGGAACATCCTGAAACTGAAGCACGCCAGAAGAGGAATTAGGAGATTGATACTGAGAACCCTTTTGTCACGTCGCGGGGTAATCAAACGTGCTGTAAGGACTGTTGTAGTATTACAAGCCTAGCTGATAATAGTATCATTATCTGCAAGAGGGTTTTATTACTGAAGAGATGAGGTGAATAGTGCTGAAGAAACAAATGATATTCTAGTAAGACCCCTGCAAGCTAGACGAATAGTTTCAAGACGGATATTTGATCTATAAGACGAGCTTTTTTATTGGTCCATTGCGTCCGGAAGGAGAGCGCCTAATAATTGTTACTGATTTAAGTAAAAAATAACAATAAATGATAAAGAAATTGAAAATGTCACTAAGTTTGAATATCTAGGCTCAATAATAAATAGCAATGGAGATTGATTGACAGAAATTAAAAAGAGGATGGCCATAGCAATGCAAAGATTAAACAGCCTAAAAAGTTTATGGTTAAGCATCAGCAAGGAGAACAAAATTAGAATAATTTTGAGTCATGCATCTTCCCTGTAGCAACATACGGATGTGAGTCGTGGACTATCTCCTAGTCCTTGATAAAGACAATAGGGATTTTGGGCTAAAATTCTATAGAAAAATTCTCAGAATATCTTGTACAAAGAAGAGGAGAAATACTGACATCTTGACAGATCTGAACATTAGAAGATTGGCTAATAAACAGCATCCTGTCTAGGAAGCTGAAATATTTTAGTAATATCAAGCGCCTCGACAAACAGGGAAAAAAATAATAATAGTAGTAGGCATAGAACTAGGAAGGAGGAACAAGGGCCGAAGTACTTGAAACTGGGCACAGGATATAAGTGACTCCTTGTATATCTGTATATATCTCTTTTCCTTTCTCTCTCTCTCTCTCTCTCTCTCTCTCTCTCTCTCTCTCTCTCTCTCTCTCTCTCTCTCTCTCTTTCTCTCTCTCTCGCTTTCCCTCGCTCTGTTGCATACTTTCGCTTAAAAAAAAAAAAAATACATATAACAAAAAACTTCCCTAATTCTACTGTCCTGGCTGGGAGGCCAAACTGCAGAAAAAGCTGCGTGCAATAAACTCTAATGGACACTATTTAAAAGTTTGATGTTTAAGATTTGAAAAACGGATCAACATTATGGCACACGGGTAGTAACCAATAAGTGCTCCGTTCTTCTTCTAACTCAAGTCTGAGTCCGAATAAGCTCACCACAGTGTACAGGCTCTGTAGCACCGGCGAGGATTCTGGAATACTGTGGGAAGATTTTTAACTCCAAATTTTGCCCGGGCAGCGCCATTAGGCTACTCTTTTTGATTTCCATCTTCAAAGGGATTTGTTACTTGCGCAACAATGCAAACGGGCCTCTGATTTCACTACCTAGAGACCAGGGGGGAATTATTAGAAGTCCAAGTCTACGTGAAAAGAAAAATCCCAGCCCTTACCTGGGATTGAAACCGGAACCTCTAGCACTTCAGGCGGACACCATGCCCCGAGACCACGCAGCCCCCTAGACGCAATTTAAAAATGCTAATCTAATGTCTCCCAGTTGATTCTCGTCTCCAACCGTGTTGTGGGCAACTGCATACGTTTCTTCATTCTCTCCACATTTGTTAGCCTTCACTCAATTATTTACTCAGAAAATGGCACCATTTTCTTTAGCCAGTATTGTCAACACAATAAACAAGCTATCGGTGACAGGAAAAGGAGGAGAACGACAGTCTGTCTGTGCGTGTTTCTTTTTTAAAGCATTTAAGTATCATAATGGGTGCATCTTGAAGCTGGCGTGCACCGTTTTTGTTATTTTAAACTAAATCCTCAGTTTCTTTAAGGTAGTAAATTTTACTTTCTTCAGACCGTCTATTTTCACATTAACAAGTAGCATATAAATAAATAATAAAAATTATATATATATATATATATATATATATATATATATATATATATATATATATATATATATATATATATACTAGCTGTACCCGGCCACGCGTTGCTGTGGCGTAATTTGGCTACATGGAAAATAGAGAACATAGAAATGTGTCTTCGCTTCACGCTAGCGATGTACAGTGCAACAGCTAAACCACAGCTAATAAAACTTTGAGTGGGTAAGGCAGTTACTGTAACTTAAATCTATCTCAGTAAACAGTTATTTGTAACCACCCATCCCCCAGTTCACATACTACTTTCTCCTTCATCGAAGTAGTTGGAAAAATTAACCTAGTGAAAAGCAATGAAAAGAGGAAAAATACAATTACAAAATGAGCACATTTGCTAATTGCTGTAAACAACCCTTCACGCGTTGCTACAATAGAAAGTGAATTGAAAGGAAAATCGCTTTAACAAAATGTAATTATATTGGATCATTGTGCCGGTAATTTAACATTTAAAATGTGTTTACTGAAGTGCTTTTGGGTAAACAATGTTCTTTGTTCTTCCGTCTGGTGCGTACACAAATAAATCAGAAGGTTTTCCGACGCGTGAACAGGCCACATATAGCTGTCCATGTAAAAAGCATGGATGTTCCAACGTAGTCCACACACTTGTAGGGATTGTCCCTGTGATTTGTTTATGGTCATTGCAAAGGCGAGTCGCACCGAAAACTGCAAGCGTCTGAAGTCAAATAAATGGCATGTCTGTTGGAATCATTGGGATGCGTGGCAAAAGTATATTCTCGCCCTTAAATTTCCCATTTAAAATTGTACCTTCGATGATATTGAGCATCAGCCTTTTCACTGAAAGCCTGGTACCATTGCAAAGACGTGGCGGATTGATGTTTCTGAGAAGAATGATGGGCACGCCAATTTTCACGGTTAAAATGTGGGGTGGCATGCCTGGCAAATCAAGTGAATTTAAGAACTCAGTTGGATAATTAACAATTTCGTCCTGATTCATTACAGTATCGATAGACTTATACGTTGTCACACCGCCTGGTAATTTGTCTTAGATGTTCGGATTCATGGCAACTCACGATCGAAAAGGTTGTTTGCAGATTGTTCTAGTGGAGCCAGTCCCATCTGAACCAGTGCTTTGTTAGTTATTATCAAACATATGTCCTCAATGCAAACAAATGCCTCATAATATACATTTGGTATGAATTGAAGGTCCTGATCATGCTTCGTTTCACGCCAGGATGTCTTCACTCATGTGGTCTTTGTATTTTTCCCAAAGCTCTTTTGGAATGAATGGGAAGCAAGTTGTTAATATTATTGCAAATAATGTGCGTATTTGCTGTGGTCGAGCAGTATTCGAAGCATCAGCGAGTGAAGTGTCCCAGTGTGCATCATTTTCAAGAAGATTTAATTCTTGGCAACCTTCACGGTAAGTAGCGCATACTTTACCATAAACTGTTCTCAAGTCCTGAAGGATGCCGGTCCCCGTTTGTTGATTAAAAGTAATCGCAAGTAAAAGCAATCTGCATTTTTGGGATGAACAGTGTACACACGGCCTAAAATATTAGTAGAATATAAATTAAGATGTCCGTCAACCGCATGACCTTGCTTGCAACGTTGAAACTTTTTAGCTGATGCATTCCATGTGTAGTATATTGGCAGGTGAGAGTAAAGGAGTGTCTTTGCAAACATATCTCTACACAATGAGAAAAATCAGTTAACCTGGTTGGCGGTGGTAACAATGCTCGTGCATGTGCATTCTCTGTAGTGAAGTACACGAGCTGTCCATTGTCAAGGTGCACTGCCAAATAAACAACTGCTGGATGTCATTCATGAATTGGAAATGAGAAAATGTGCCATACCGCTTCATTGCTACTAATGTAGCGCCCCAGCTGATATTGCTTGATTTCATCGATAGATGCAGCTGCATGTCCCACTCCAAAGACTGCCATTTCGCCTCCTTTGTTGACATATTTGCAAATGTACTTATGTTTGCCAAGAAATGTGTCGACTGGCCTGTGTCACCTACTACCAATGATGGTAATGGTTTGTGTGGTGAATGTAATACTGGCCATTTAACTTTTCCACCAGCGCAGCACATACCCGGCATGTCATTCTTAAATTTGAAGGCACTGCAATGTACGCACAATTTATCCATTTTGCCAATAAGCGAGAGTGGATGAAGACCAATCATAATTGCTGGTGTAATGAAATGCACCAAGATTCAAATCAACATGCAGTGTTCGCCTGGATAAAGTAGTGCGCATTTGAACGTTTTCGAGTCTTGCTTTCCGTTGCTGGTCTGATTGAGATGAACGGGCTTCAGCAGTGCGCACTCGAATGGTTTCCAGTCTTACCTCACGTTGCTCGTCTGTTTTTGAAGCAATTAATGCCCTCCTCTTGCGTATTTTAGGTGTAGATGAGCGCTGATCATCAGTAGCTTGTTCATCCTCATGATGAAAGTTGACTTGAAGTATCGCTGAAATAAATGAAAATATGAGCATGAGATAACAATCTATTTTGACTCAAGAGGAAATGCATAGAAACTGGGCAGCAAATAGTAAGAAAAGGCGGTATATAAGACAATATGAAAAAGCCAACAGATAATGTGCATACATTTATCATTGTGGGATTTAAGGAGTGGTCCACACATGTATTTGAAGTTTAAAAAATGTACATATTGACTGATGTCACTGGAAATAAATGCACTCACCTGTTGAGATATTTCTAGATTCTAACACTGACCTGAGACGGAATGTCATGTAAATTTATATGCTTCTTTAGAATAACAGAAGAAAGCCAACCAAAACTGTTGTACCAATGAGTATAAGAAAGATAACAGATAATGATTAATCTTTTTCTTCTTCTTCGCGTTCACCAGCTGTACACTTTGGCGGAAAGTTCTGGTTGCTCGTCCACTACTGAACTGCAGTCCTGCTCCAGAACCTGAGAGTTGCGTGTGCATCAGTTTTACAGATCTCATTCTCTTGAATACAGACTGTTGGTTCCTTGCCTCTCTGGCAGATGCACTCTGACTTCAAAGGAGGCTCCCCAATTAGTCGACTCTTACGACATGCTTTTGGGGAGGCAGTGTGTCTATTTTTGTCTTCCCCACAATGGGACCCCGGAACCCACACGGGGAATAATGATAATGTGTATATGTTTATCAATGCGGGATTTAAGAAGTGGTGCACACTTGTTTGAAGTAAACAAAAAACATGTACATACTGGTTTGCAGTCTCACCTCACGTTGCTCGTCTGTTTCTTACGACATGCACGATAATAGTTAATGATAATGTGTATACATTTATCATTGCGGGATTTAAGAAGTGGTCCACATTTGTTAAAAATTAAA